>CAUYON010194640.1:0-47245 GCA_963573935.1 Arctocebus calabarensis | reverse complement strand
TGAAAGCTATAAATTAGCTTCATATTAGGGCTGAGTACATTGGATACTTTTTCTTCCATTCTTGAGATACTTTGCTAAGAAGAACATGTTCCAGCTCCATCCATGTAAACACAAAAGAGGTAAAGTCTCCATCTTTCTTTTGAGCGGTGCTCCTTCTTGAGATGATGTGAAATGACGAAATGCCTGCGAGATGACGGAAGTAGAACTGTGACGCAGCGTCAGGGTCGTTACATTTGGGTTGTGTTCTTTGGGTAATCCGACATCATCCAGGCAGTAGGCTGTCCACAGTTAGATGTAGGAGAGGACAACACGGGTGACTGCAGGGCGGGAGTGTACAGAGTGGAGGTGCTGGACAAAAGGAGGATTCACATCCGGGCAGGACAGAACGAGACAGCGCAAGATTTCATCGTGCTACCCAGAATGGCATGTAACTTAAAATATATAAATTGTTTAGTTCTGGAATTTTCCATCTACTATTATCAGACCACTGTTGACTTCAGGTAACTAAAACTGCCAAAAGCAAAGCACAGACGAGAGAGGGACGACTGTGCTTGTCTGGGGGTCAGCTGCAGAGTCTGGGCTTAGTGTTTAGACTAAGGAAACCCAAGGAAGAGGAAGGAAAAAACCTGATCTTGGGAAAAGTCAGCTGCTGCCCTGGAGGTTGACTAATCCTACAGCACAAATGCGGTGGGTTTTTAATTCATTTGTTGTGAGTTAAACGTGTAGAAATGAAGTTTTTTAATTCTCTATGACCAAACTTGCTCATCATGTCCATTTGCATGTAATACTTATGAAAATACAATTTTCAAAAAAGATTTAAAATGTGAGTCTTCTACAAATATAAAATTAATAAAGATACAATTATTACTGAGGAAATTAGAAGGATAGTAAAGCTAATTGAAAATGTGCAGGAAAACCAGGAATATTACAATAACTGGGAAAAGAATCTGGCAAAAGACCATTAAATTAAAATTTAAAACCTTGAGCTTTAATTTTTTTCTACCAGAAAGAAACTATGTATATCTTTATAAGAAAAATGCATTTAAAAGGCTATTGGACAAAAATCATTTGATTTACTATCAGTTTTCTACAAATTGACATTTACTTTTTTAGAGTTGTAATATGCACTCATTAATAGAAAATGATAAGTTGAAACAAACCTATGTACCTTTGGTCTCTATATGCAACTTTGTTATATTTCCTTTTAGTGTGCTCATAATTAATTACATTTTCTAGCAAAATGAGAAGTACAGGGTAATTCTTCTGAGTTATTATTCCAATAAGCCAATTAGATATCAATGTTTTGGTATTTATTTCATGTAAGACTGTGAACCACCATTGATTTTTTTTTTTTAATTTTAAGAATGTGTTCATAAGTCTTAAAGTACTTAATGAAACTAAATACTTGACGTGGATTTCAAATACAAACCTTATGAATCCATCATAAAATATAATTTAAATTATAAATTGATAAAAATATAGATGTCCCTGTATCATTCTATTATAAATTAACAACAAAAAAATTAGAAAGGCAAGTATTAAATCAAAGACTCATAAAATGCTAGAAGTTTAATTAATCATAAGGAGTGATATTATTCAATTTTAAATTATAATTAAAGAAAATAATATCTTTGAATCATGATATACTTAAATGGCAAGTTTACTTTTTGGGTAAATTGTTCCAGATGCTAGAAAAGTTTTTGTTTTCTTTTTTTTTTACTTTGGATTAGTCAGGATAATGTAAAGGTATTAAAAAGAGATGCTTTGTAATCAAGGGCAGCATTGTTTAATGTAGGGTTTTAAAGGGGAGTGATGACTCTCTAGGAATATCTCAAAATGAAATATGTAAGATGTAAAATGTAAAATGATATTTTCATTCCCTCCCCCTCGACTCCGGCTACTTTTAAGATATTTTGCGTAATACAGGAGTCACCTGTTATCCTCAGGGCATATGTTCCACGACCACCAGTAGCTGCCTAAAATTGTGAATAGTACCAAATGTGATTGCTGCCAAGCGGAACATATTTCTATTTGTGTCTTCAACACACAAACTTAATGTCACACACTGTGGCCGTAACTTGTGCAGTATGAGGTGTGACAACAAAACTAGCACAAATTTCTGTTTCCTTCTCTTCCAGTTTCACAGATAGATTTGTTCTTACCCTAAATCTTAGCAACCTCGGCATGTAATTTTTTTTTTCTTTCCTTATTAAGTCAGGGACCTTCACTTCTTCACACAAAGAAGAAAATTAACAGCATCACTACTCTTAAGTTTTGGGGGCCATTATTAGATAAAATAAGGGAGACTTGACCACAAGCACTGTGACACTGCTGCCGTCCATCTGATAACTGAGACAGTTACTGTGTGACACAGGGGTGGTTGGTGCATACAGCATGGGTACAGTAGAAAAAAAGATTGCAAGACACAGCAGGATGGCATGAAATTTCATTATGCTATCCAGAATGATGTGCAGTTTAAAACTTATAAATTGTGTATTTCTGGAGTTTTCCATTAATAATTTCAGACCACAGTTGCCCATGGGTAAATGAAACCACCAAATATGAAACCATACCTAGGGGAGGCTACTGCACTGGTTTTCAATAATTTGATTGTGCCCTGCCTTGGTGTGGTTTGATTTTCTTGGATGAGATTTATATTTTCATAAATTTGGAAAATTTTTAGTCATTATTTCTTCAGGTATTTTTTTCTATTCTTGGTGAATTCTTATTCCCAGTGTTGCATTTTTCACTTCTGAAAGTTCTAGTTGGTTCTTTTTATATCTTCAATTTCTCACCTCATGTTCATCTTTTCCTTCAAACTTCTGAACATATTTATAATTTTTATAATACTTGTTTCAAAATTCTTTTCTGCTAATTCCATCATGTCTGTCATTGCGGGTTCTGTTTCTATTGACTAATTCATCTCCTGGTTATGGGACTTATTTCCCAGCTTCTTCACATTGTGACTGTGTTGTTGAACTCTGGGTTTTGTAGTACTCCTTTAAAGATCATTGGGCACTGTTCTATCAGAGCATTAAGCTGCTTGTGGATAAGCCTGGACCTCTTGCTTGTTTTTCAGTTTTTTTGTGTTTTCCTTTGTTAGTAGCCTAAACTAAAGATGGTTTAACTAACTCTGACCCTTTTGTTTTCTCTATGAAATGCCCTGTATATTCAACATTTTTTTCCATTCACACAGGTGGGAACTCAAATGAACCTGAGGTATATTTTAGTTCTGGGAATGGTTTGGTTTAGAGCTCACTAATTATTATCCTTTCCCTGGCAATTCTTAGTCAGGTTTTACCAAGTTTCACTCAGGCCTCCACAGATTGCTGTTCCACCAAAGACTCAATGCTATCTCTGTGTAGATGTGTAGAGTTCATTCTCATTCATTCTCTGTACAGCCCTCATCTGTCTGGTAGTCTGCCCTGCAAATTCTAGCTGCCTCAGTCTCTCTTAGCTCTGATTTCTGTCTCCTCAGTGCAACTTCCAGGATCTCTTCGATTTTCCCCTTTCTGTGCAGCAGTTCAGAAACTGCTGGGGAAATCATAGGATTCATCTTGTTTAGTCTCTTTTTCTAAGGGAACACAATTCATTTGCAAGAAGGCAATTGTGTCAGCTGTTACGCCTTCATAGAGGATGCATCATTAGAAAACAGAACAAAATTCTGTCTCATTGTAATAATACAATGCCGACAAACATACTGTTTTCTCTTGCTTAAGAATAGCATGATGTATTGTACTGGAGAGTAGAATGCCAACAGAGGGTGCACCAGTCGTTATGTGTAAGGAAAGGAGAATAACTTCTATTGATGATAGCCCCCCTCAGCTCCTGCTAATGCTTCAGATCCTAGGGGAATTTTTATGATTCTTCTTCATCATCTGGTTTGGGGAGCTCCTCCTCAGAGTCCCCTGCTAAAAGGTGCAATGACTCCTAGTTGGGCATGTGGAAACTTCTGCAGATGGGAGCGAGACAGCTCCACACATGGTGCTCCTTTAGGTCTTCTTGTTTAAATAAACCCTGTTGCCACTTCTGTATAGCACCCACTCCAATCTGGTGTAGCATTCTCATTGAGCCTGTCTCTAATTAGTATCACAGGCCCAGATTAAGGAAAAAGTGTTTCTGCTCATCCATCAGAGCTCGTCGGGAGTTTTCTGTCCAGCCCACTCCTAACCCCTACCTGCGCTGGAGGCAGGGCACGAGTCCCTTTGAAAACTCGCTGGTGACTCGCTTCCTCCACTCACTTTCACGGTATTTCCCACGCTTAAGAAAGCTTTCATTATTTTTTGTTTCCTTTCTTTGAGCTAAAAGGTGGCTCTCTCTCATGTCAGGTCCTGTATCTTTTATATTTAAACGTTCTTAGTAAGAACTATTTTCTCATTCTTCCAAGCTTTGTTTCTAGATATTTAAAGAAAAGATATGGAATCAAAAATAAAAACAAAAACAAAATAAAAATTATCTCTATCTTTACCTTTTGCCTGGCTCTTTAAATTAAAAACTAAATTTAAGACTGTTCATACTAAAACTAATTGTAGGAGCCTATTTTTTGGAAGCCAAAAGCTAAACTCTAAATACTTTCCTTTTTTATTCTAACTATAATGGTCTTAATCTTCCTATAGGTAATAAATATCTCTAGTTGAATATGGGTAAGATTTATTAAAATTCAAGGCAGTGTCAAAAAAGAAATGCATAGTAATGTTTTTAAAAATATGATTTGACAACACAGATATAAAATGTGGTTTTCTACCCATACCTGAAAATTAAATAAGAAGAACAGGATAAAAACAAGTAATGGTTTAGTAGCACCCAGTTCTAGGCCACTTCTGCCTCCTCCTCTGCCTCATAGGACTTGCCAGAATTCCTGGAACTACTGAAATCCTTGTTCTCCTTGGTAGGGTTTCTGGCATGGATTATTCCTCATGGTTCACACATGTCTATTCCCCCAACCCTACAGTTTCAGGACTTTGCCTGTCCTCCGTTTTCCTTGTCCCCCCTTGCAGTGTAATGGTGAGGTTTGTGAGAGCGCTCCCTCTCTTCTTAGTCTGGGGAAGCTAGAGGTCCTTTAACAAAAGGGGCAGAGAGCCCCCTACCCTGCAGTATTATTAGTCTATGTGCTTTCTATGTAAAGGAATCCTTTTAAATTTTTCTCAGATCCTGTTAGTAACCTCATGTTTTATAAACTTTTTAAAATCAACTTCTTTAATTTCTTGAGAGATTAGAACAATATCCCTCTTAGGCAAAATCCGAGGACAATTCTTGAGGCATTTGATTGGATCATCTCTAAGTATCGCTTCTTACTATAAAATCAACCAGATTCCTAGGATTTAATTAAAACATCTTGATATGCCTTCTCTGGAGTTTTATATATGTCTGATATATATTCCCAGAGAGGTTTTAATATTGCCTTTTCTCTATAATTTTTGGAGTTTTATTTTTTTCTTCCACCTCCCCAACCCCCAGCGTCCATTTCCAGCTACCCCCAGGACCATCAAAATCTTTTGCAAGTATACTCCCTGACATTTTATTCCAGCATGTTGGAATTTTGAGTGAATATACCAATTAAGTCTTTCTGGAATCCAACTCAAGCTGGTTGAAATGAAAGATAGGAATTACTGGCTCCTGTAACTGGAAGTTGACATGTAAGCTGGGTTCGGTTGGCCGTTCAACAGTTTCCTTTCATCTCCTCGCTGCCTCTTGCAGGGCTGGCTTCTTCTGAAGCTGTTTCTGCTTTGTGGTTACATTTGGTCCTGTCAACTTCCATAACTATGTCCTTCTCCATGCACATTTGTGGAAGAAGAGAGGATCATTTCCACTAGTTTTGAGAAGAATGAGTATATTCCCCCTAAGAAATCCTCCCTTGATCTTATCAGCCTGAATCAGTCATATTGATACAAATGACTGAGAACAGGGAGAGGAATTATGTTGCCTAGTTTGGGTTTCAGCTATTTGTCCTACTGCCAGTGGGAGATGCCCAAGGGCGGTGAAGCTACTGAATGAAAATCTGGGTAGTGACTAAGAAAACAAGGAGTAAATATTAGAGAGCTAACCACATTATCCAGAATATCTAACTATTCAGAGAAGAACAGATATCTTGAAAGCAAAGAAGAAAACAAAAAACAAAAAACAACATAACTAAGTATTTCTGCTGGGCTTGGTGCCAGGCACTATCACATATGCTGATGCTTCCGTCTGTGTTTCTGACACTGTCGTGGGGTCTGTTCCCTTTTTTTTTGGAGATTCCCTGCCCAGAGGGATAAGCTTTTATAGCATGTTTGTTGGACCAAGTTGATTGAATCATGGATCATTACCCGGTCCACATTAAGCCAATTGTCTTCCCTCTCTAAGCATTTTAAAGTGGGATTCAAACTAATCAGCTTCTGCTGCTCTGTAGGAGTGGTCATTTTTTGCATGTGCAATAGAGAATGGAAAAAGAAAAAGCCAGTTTGGGGAGAAAGAACAAAAAATATTGTGGCAGAAATCAAGGTAGAAATTGTTTCCAGTGAGGGAAAAATAGAGAACAGTACCTTTGGCTTTTGATGACTTTAATACTCATGGTTCCGCTGCTCCTTAAGCCTATTATTTGTGCATCAGGTTTTTTAAATGGAGCCCAAAGACAAAGAGCAACATAATAGATTACATGGCAGCGCCTGTGGCTCAAAGGAGTAGGGCGCCGACCCCATATGCTGGAGGTGGCTGGTTCAAACCCAGCCCCAGCCAAAAACTGCAAAAAACAAACAAACAAACAAAAAATAATGGATTACAAAGGACAATTTTCCTCATCCCCTTGCAATGTCCCAGACACTAAAATGAGATGCTAGACCCCATGTGTATGATTTGCTAAGGTTTAGCATGGCTGTGTACCCCAGTTAGCATAAAAGGGACGAGATGGAAAATAGAGTTTTTAGAGATCTTTGAATAATTTTCTCTGCCCCCTCCTTGTGGAAATAGCATAATGCTTATACTTGTAACTCAAGCCAATGAGAGAAATCTCAGGAGAACTATGAGGAGATTGTGATAACACTGTCCTGGAGACTGAAGGACATAGTAGTGTTTGACATAAGTCTGAGAAATCTAAAGTCGCACAGTATAAAGAGGATTCACTGGGGGTAGGCTGCACTGCCACTCTCATTGTCTGCTGGTGACAAAATGGCACCATTTCCACCCCCACTTCTGCAAAAGTGAGGTGCCCTGGGTTTATCTTAAAAACACAAGAAAAAAGGAGGGGGCCCACTAAGCTCCACATGACAGGTACAATGTAGAAGTCTATGGCATACCTCCTGGGTGAAGGATTCAAATACCACTTTGACTTTACCTAACAAACACCAACAATGTAACCTAATCATATGTACCATTATATTTATCTGAAATTGAATTAAAAAAAAGGAAACTCTTCCAGAAGGAGTATCTCAGGACCATACCAGAATGATACAAGAGGAATAGTGGGTTGATGGATGTTCAGAATAGAGTTACTCAGAGGAAGGCATCTCCAGTGTCAGGGGAACTGTGTTGCAGATCTTTAGTGAGAAGCTCCGGAGAACCAACACAAGTATCCCATCAAGGAAGATTCTGTAGTCCAGAGAGCACCAAAAATCTGTTATGCCAGCCACAGTCAGCTGGCCCCTTTCTCTAGTTCCTTCAGTGCAGAAAGGTCAGATTATGGTTCACACAGTGTGGGAGAAGGCTCAGTTAGTGACTGCGTAAAATACCAGCCATGCTCCAAGCCCCACCCTGGGCCTCAATGCCAGAAATGGGAGAAGCTTGACCCTGCATATGAGTTTAGATGGTTTGTGGTCTAAACTCTAGTTTTGCAATTATTAGACTAGACTGGAATGTTTGATGCTAAAACATTACCTAAGAGTGAACACAAAAGCTATGCACCTACAAAAGTTTCATCTTTAACAGTGAGAAATAATACATTTATTTTCTTTTTACATTTTATCACTGACTGAGGGATCATATAACCATTTAACAACTCTGTAAGGTAGATATTATCATAGTAGAATTCTTTCCTGTCTATAATTGAAGGAACTGAGACTCACAGCAGTTGAGGAAGTTTTCCAAGGTCCCATAACCAACAAACAGAACAAGATTATGAAACATGTATGTCTGACTCAAACCTTCATTCCCTTCTTACATATTGCAGTGTGCCTCAGGGACCAACAAAGAACTTAAGAATTTGCAATGGGTAAAGAGTTTTATCAAATTTGGGAAAATAAGTTTTCATGGAAGGGGAATGGCTCATAAAATGGATGTTAGGGTGAATAGGTTTTTAGCAAACAGAGATTTGAAAAAAAGAATTCTAGGTGAGAAGTGTCTAACCTAAGAGTCTGAGCCTGGACAGAATGTAGTCCAGGAAGTGTGATAGTCTAATTTGGGTACATACAAGGTCTGGGAAGGGTTAAGGGGAAGATAACTATGAAGAAAAGAAGGTAATAGAATGGTAGTTCTTTAACATCACTTTTCACATTCCATCCCTCTCTACAATTGCCTCCTTATTCTTCGAAGAAAAATGAAGATAAACTTTTTGTATAATTTGGAAAGTAGACATTATGCGCTAGAAGATCACATGGTATAAGGGAAATTACAAGAACTTTTGCGATAAGTATACCTAGTTTCAAATCCATTATTACTATAACAATGTACTATTTATGAAACTCAATTTCCTTCTCTATAGCATAGGAAAATTATCTGCAGAGCACTACAGTGAAGAATAAATAAAATCAGTTCAATATGAGATAGATATATATGATAATGGTGTGACCGTCATCAAATCACATCTGTTATATCTCTGACCCCCAGGGTGCTCACCCCATTCTGTTGTCAATGTCATGCTTTGTCAATGTGTGAAGTACTTCATGATGAAGATTTTGGGGGGAAGGGGAAAAAAATATTGTGTTTCTTTCAAATGCTCAGTAGATTTAAAGCTTAGCTTTATATATGTCCAAATTTAAACCTTTCATTATAGTGACATAAGAAAGGTCCTTTGGGCAAGGATAAGAGGATATTCGAACTGAAAGTTATGTATATTAGGCATGAAAAATTTTAATGGCCTTATTTCAAATGAGGAGAAAGGTACTTAAGAAAGATTGCAGTTGTAGACTTTCTTTTCTTAGGAAATCAATACTCATAAAATTCAAGGTTGAAAATGAGAATTAAAAACCACAGTGAGTTTATTTTAAAACATGTAGTCTGTCATCTTTATTTTCCCTCTGGACAACATAGTGTTTATACCCTGAAGTCTATTTATGTTGCTGCAACTCTTTTGCTGACTTTGAAGTGAACTTGGTATAGTGCTAGAATCAGAACACTGGGGCTCAGAGATCATGTAGTCCCAACTCCCTCATTTAAAAAGAGTAGCTTTATGTCAGAAAGGAAGGTGAATTGCCTTGACAGCTCCTTCATTTCCTCTGAATTGTAAAATCTCCTGTTCTTCTTAATCACCAGACTCAGGCTGCCGAGGGCAAGGGTCTTCCATGTCCAGCCCCTGCCCTTTATTCTTCCTCTCAACCTAAACAGGCTCTCCATATATAGCTCTTAAAAAAGTACTTGAACAGAGCATTTTACCCTCACCAAAGCCTAATTAGAAACTCCCTGGCATTCTTGATGTGGTTTAGAAGAATTACTAATCATTGGAAGTAAATAAAAATAAATAAATACATATATAAATAAATCCTGCTTCTTTCCTCCCAGTTACATGCCTTGTGGAGTTGCCTGTGTGCAATACAACTTCCTGGGGAATCAATGCATGTGATTGGAAGGCATTCTACTCCTGTAACTTCTCATAAGCACGTTTACTTAAAACCACTCTTTCCTCTATCCAGGGCATCTTAAACAGGCTGCAGCTTTCATCCAACTAGGAAGTACCCAGATTTGTTATCAAAGTTTAGTATCAGCTGGCCAGAAGACTGCTATTTCTTCCCTGGGTCACTTCGAGGTCTCAGAAAACAAAATTTATTTATGCTTATAAGTCTGACTGTCCCCCAAAGTTACAGTATTTACAAAATCTGTGTATTTCTTTCATATTGTTATGCCTAAGGCTCGATGGATTAGCATCTGATCCTTGGACAATGAAAGAGAAAACTATTAAATATAACAAACCCACTTAGAGGGTTTATAATTTTGGAGAGTGTTTTGTTTTTTGGTCTGAAGGGGAGATAATTAACCCTTGATAGAGGCTTCCTGTGTGTGACACAGGGAGAGCTCGGCTGTTTCCTCTCTTCACTGGAGTGAACTAAATAGCCACTAGACTTATAGGACACCAATACGCCCTTTTATGGGAACCAAATAACTGTCCGGAGTTTCTATAATGAAGGAAAGACACCTTCATGGAAACCTCTTTATCTGTGTTCAAATTCCATCTAGGAAGACGAGTTATGCTGCTATCGCCATCTAGTTCAGGTGTGATCAGGAGCTGTGCGGGTTCAGAACCCCCTCCAGGTGCCCAGGTGCCTGCTGCCTCACCCGCCTTGCCTGCCCTCCAGTGAAGCTCAGGGGAACCTGCGGATAATTTAAATTTTCCAGAGGAAGCACAGCACCATCTATCAGACATCATGCTGCCAATTACTGTGATTAAGGTGGGATCAACATTTCATTATTTAATGATTGGAACTGTTAGGTATTTCTTTTGGCCTAGGGATATGATGAAATATTTACTGAGATGTTGGGAGCCACAAACCAAGAAAGCTGGAAACCTCTGACTTCTGTTCAAAAGTTAATGAACTGTCAGGAACATCATAAATAGCAAAGGGTTAAAAATATTTTTTTCCTAACATTGTGCCTTTCTAGTTATTGGCCACAGTCGCCCCTTTTATGTTCTCAGCCCTGTAAACAAAGGCAGACATCCCTGGTCAGGAGCCAGGCTCCAGCTTCTCTGCTATTTATCTGTTTATTGTCACTTCACTAACCTTTTCTTTGATACCATCATATTTTTATCTATTGATAGATGATATTTTTCTGTACATATGTAAGTAAAGGAAGTTTTTTTTCCCTCTGAATGTATCTGCATAAAATTTCCCTTTAAAAGTTGAAGGTATAGGTTTCATGTTACAGAATGTACTAGGATGGGAACTGTGGAGTTCTCAAATTCTATTTGGGGCTTTCACGGTGGAGAGGTGCTGATACAGAATAAATCTCATCCTGGTCACCTCTGTTAACTTTACAAGCTCTTTGATGAGTTATTAGTCCATTTATAAAACAAAGAAAATAATACAGATGTCATTGAGGTTTTGTGTTTAGAAAATATTCTAAGATGTTCAGATGGGAAGTATGACTCATAGGAAATGCAAACATGAGATAAACCATCCTGCAGAGTCACAACTAAATCCTTTCTATGTGATGGAAACTTGATATTTGAAAACTTCCTTGATAAGAATCCTGTTTTAATTAGTTGTACCTTTTCTCTGAAATTCGTTCTACATTATATTCTCTTTACCATACTTCAAATTGGGTGACATTTATAACCTGAAAGAGGGTCACGGAGCAATTACTTAGGAGAAACCTGCACAAATATAGTCCTTTCCACCAGGTGAAGGTCATGTGTGTGTTTAAATGTGCTGATCCTCCCCCTTCCAGGCATTGTCAATCAAAGAAATAGATGTTATGAAAAAATGCCTGATCGTTTAATCTTATCACCTTCAAAAAAACAGGTCTATTAGCAGCTGTGAGGCTCTCCATATTAGAATGTTTTCTTGGGAATATAAAGTAATTTAAAGAGATCAAGGTAAATCTATCCACATAAATTCCTGCAAGCCTTCATAACAATGTCTTTCAAAACATGTCCATGCTCAAGTGACATTTGAGAAAAATTTGAATTAGATGGAGGATCTTAAGCATTATCTTTTTCATAAATAACATTTTTCTTGATTATTAAGAAGAAAATAAAGTGATCTTTAATTCTAGCATGCAGAGATAAATACCATTGAGATGTTATGGTGCCTAAGCATATTTTTTATGTTTTATGTATTTTTTTGGTTTTATTTACAGTTCTTGATGGTAAACTTAATTCAATTTAAATTAAATCAATTATATAACATATAGCATAATTTTGCATGTCTTTAAAAATTCTAATTAAGGCTCACCTTAGATACCACAAGTAAATAGAAATCATGAGGTTATAGAGCTAAAGTATAGATTTTTGAAATTTCTATCTGAAATGTTATATAATTTTATGTCTATTGACTCACTCTTTACTAATTCTAAAGCTCATACCACCAGCTGTTCACATTGTTAAACCCTAAAATAAATTTTGGGCCCCCCAATTTTTGCATCAGCTGTTAAAATTGGAATACATAGTATTAATGTGCTTTTCCACCAGATCAGTGCACTAACTCTTATCAAGCAAGTACCTGAAATCCCACTCAATTCATGAAACCATCTGGGTTTTATCTGGGACAGGTAGTAATTTCTCTGTTCTGAACCACTTAATGATATTGTAAGTCCCTTTAACTTATTGAATTATAATATACATTCATTTCATTGTTTATACATACAATTAATCAATATTAATCAATTTATGACTAGTCCTAGATAAAATGTATGAAACTAGATTGTCTTTTGCTCAAAATTATTCCTGCTTTGAGGCTCTTTCATCTCTTTCTATGCGAGGTGATCAAATCTGATCATGTCCGTGGTATATCTGAGCAACCTGTTTCTCTTGCCCCACTAGCTCCCCTTTCCAAGCAATACTAGTACTTGTTCCTTTTCTGAGTACAATATCTTGCCCCCACAATCACCAGCCAGTGTTGAGTCTTCTAGTGGCTGCAGTTCTTGTCAAATGGCTGCATTTCTTATCTTACCATTGCATTTTGCTAAAGTGCAAATAGTTGATAAATGCTTCCTGAGTCATGCCTTCCAGATTGGATACCCATTTAATAAATGGAAGCCTTTCCAGGCTTAAGTTGTGGAAGAAAGGAAAATATTTTGAAGGGTGCTAGGGAAAAGAAAGCTACATCCATGTGCTTGGAAACTGGGTTTCCAATATGCCTGTTTTCAGTCTCATTCTTTGAGGTTGACTTTGATAAGAGAACATGTCAGGTCTTTAGCAAGAGATCTGTTAAGAAAGTGCTCCAGGAAGAAACCAATAGTGGTTTATTGGAAGCAGAATAGGAAAGAAACAGCTAAGAAATGGAACAATTTTAGGTCAAGTCCCAGCCTTAGCCAGATCCCATAAGGAGAATGGGAAGTTACATTTCAGAGTTTGTCCCTCTTAGCGGGAAAGGAGCTAGGCTTTCACTCTTTCAAACCATCACTCACTGGCCACAGGTCTCCCTGTTGGAGACAGGAAGGTCCCTGGCACTTCCTGATCTGTGTAAGCGTGGGCAAAGCGGCTGCCGTAAACCAAGGACAGTCTCTTAAAGATTCCAGCTGTGAGCTGTTGAGGGTAAGATATACAGAAACCCAGGATGGGCATAGGAATCTTATTAAGGAGGACCCAAGAGATGCAGCCGGAGCACCATCTGTGTACAATGCGACGGCACAGCTTTACAAGGGAACAAAGTGAATAAACAGAGTCCATGCAGCCGGTACTTGGGCAGTGGGTCCTTCTTCCTGAAGGTAATTGCAGCAAGATACAGATACAGCTAGATACAGAATAGTGTAAGCACCCCAGAAGTCTTCTTAGTGCCCTCTCCCAGGTATTGTCCCCTTTGAAAAGGTAGCCAATACTCTATAATTAGTTTTGCTTGCTTTTTATCCTTTTATAAATAAATCATACAGTAGTACTCTTTTATATTTGGCTTTCATGTCCAACTTTCTGGGAGATGCATCCATGTTGTAGCATCTAGCAGTTGTTCATTCTTTTTTACTGCTCTTTCATTGCTTTTTCAACTATTTTACTGTTGGTGTTTATTTGTGCTGTTTCCAGTTTGGAGCTATTATGAGTAGTGCTGTTATAAATCTCTTTCAAGTGTATTTTGAGGCACAGATGTCTACATTTCTGAGAGATATGTTGGGCAAGTACCTGAGAATAGACTATGCATGTATGAGGTTTTAGGATGCGTTGCCATATGGTTTCCCACAGTGATTACAGCCCTGTAACTCCCAAGTGTATGAGAATTTCAGTCGCTTCACATTCTCAACACGTGGTAGTTTCAGTCTGTAAATTTTAGCTATTCCGAGCATGTGGCTTGTTTTATAAACTATCAGTAAGTTGAATACTCACAATTAAAAATTTTGTAAAAACTTCCTTTGAATCTAGCAATGTCATTTTGATTGAAGCTGATATTGGTGAATAAATATTCTCCCTACACATAAAACGGATATTAAATATTTTTATTTACCTATTCAACTGATAAACTTGTTTTTTATTTTTAAGTCATTTGTTCTGAATCAACAACTTCTCTCTTCTGTTGTGTATTCCTATAAATTAAGAGCTATGTTTGTTTGAATTTGCTTGGCATAGAGTAGGATTTAATGCCACCGTAACCTACCACCTACTTAATACACCCCTTTAAAAAAAAAAAACAGGTTGGCTAGTCTTAACCCTAGAATTTTCTGGCTCCAATTTAAGACTGAGGCACCCTAGCAAAAGTATGTGTGACATCTATGAGAATGTAAAGAATAGGAAATGAGTCATTTTAGCATCAATCGCAAAAAATCCCTCATATTTAGGTGAAGAAGTATAAACTTTAAAAACTATTACTAACTGCTAAAAAGTTGTTATTGTCTGTAGATTGAAACCTGACAGCAGGTGGAGAGAGGGGAGGACTGACCACGGTCAGGGCCCTTGTACCAAATGTAAGGTGCCTGTTCCCTGGCTCTTGGTTCCCAGTACTGAAGAATGGTTACTGGTACCAAGCTGATGGAACGAATGGTCAAGCCAAAAAAATATACATAAGCCAAGCACCAAGATTGATTAAGAAAGCACAGTACGTTCCAGGGAGAGAATGGGTGGAACTCCACGAGTGGGGAAGACCCTGGGTTTAAGATTGCTCCTCTTTCTGCTGCTTCCCTAATTCTGTGTTAAGTGGGGGCAGAATGTTCACGGGTTTTCTGTGGAAAGTGGTGGAAATTCCTAGAATTGAGGATTTTCCTCTTTGCTATATTGTGAAGTATTTTCTGGGGGTTGCCATGGCATTTATAAACTGTCATGGCACAGGTCGGTGTGATGTTTACTATTCTAATGAGGGCAGGTCACTTGAGGATGCATCGTCATCTTGCTCATACACATTCAAAGACCCGTCCTTGTGGCCTTGGTCATATCTCCACTTTGTGTCCTTTCTGCCTCTTTCTGGTTGGTCAGTCCTTACAGACCTCCTGTTGTAGACCTGACATCATTTCCGTCCTTGGAAACCCCCTGGACAAGGCCTCTGTTCCTGCTCCTTATCCTCACTTGCCACCATGGACTATGATTTGAAAGACTGGGGTTCTTTTCTTCCAACGTCCCTTACCCTAAGGTACAATCACTATATGTCATTTTACTAGTATGGCTGTCTTTTTAAGAGTCTTAGGACTTTGTGATAGCCAATTAATTAAGTTTTTAATTGACATACTCATGCCGTAAAATTATAGGATGCTGTAGGAGGGTCCAATGATCAAAAATAAAACTTACCCTTGTGATGGAATATTTGTTCAATCACAATTTTTTTTTTTTTGCAGTTTTTGGCCAGGGTTGGGTTTGAACCTCCCACCTCTGGCATATGAGGCTGGCGCCCTACTCCTTTGAGCCTCAGGCGCTGTCCTCAATCACAGTTTGTATGTTAATTTTTCTCTTTATAACTAAAAAAAATTCTTAAAAAATAACAAATAAGTATTGCCTCAAAGCACTGTTATAACTATATAAAGCATCTGCCTTCAGCCCTTATAATCTTAAGACTTACCTAATCAGTTAATGTCTTATCAGAGATTTGTAGAATTAACTACAAAGTAAATCATAAGGAAAAGGAAAACAAAAAACAAACAAACAAGGATTATAATGGGGAATTGTTTGAAAGGAAATAAGAGCTGCTCATCAATTACAGAAAAGAATAAAAATAATACATTTTCCACAGTTTTGCGAAAGCCTGATCCTTCTCATTTTAGAATAAGTATAAACTATATGGTTTCTATGTGGAGGAGCTATGAGATCAACGGTCTGGTAAGATCTATTGATTTCCAATATCTAATTCATAAAATCACACAGTGAGTAAAAGGAAATAATCCTGGCAATCTGGTAGTACATGTGCTTTTACCCAAATAGAAGAACCCGAACTCAGCAAAGTGTGAAGAGCTTCCTGATGTCACTCAAAAAGTTTTCTATTATCCATTTTCATCATTTGCTCCAATCACACTTTCCTCTCTCACGCTCTCTCTCTCTTTGTCCCCTCAACAAGTTTCTTTTGGTATTTCCCACTAAGAGAAAAATCAGTACTCTCTCTTTCATGAGCCATCGTGTCTTCTGATTTCTGTACCCTTTCTCATGCAGTCTCTCCACTTACAGATGACTGGACCAGGCAGTGGGGATGACTAAGACATTGCTGCTCCCAGCTGGGTATTACTACCTAGTGGAGGAGACGCATGTCAACAGAAAACACTTGCCCTAATGTACAGTGCAGCGAATTCATGAAATTTATGAAATGCACTGTCCCATTGGAATTGGAGAAATTCTGTTCAAATACATTGAAATGACAGAAAAGGTTTTAATAGATAATAAATTCATAATACACTGTAAGAAAAGATTAATGAATAGAGACAAGAAATTTTAAGTGATTCTTGGGAGGTACAAAATACCTTGTATCTTGACAGATACGATTATCCTGCCAGAGTAATCAGAAGACAGACAACTATAGCATGAAGGCAGTTGTAAAAGGTGTTGCAGTGTCATAGCAGCGTTTCCTAAGGAAGCTACAGAGGAAAAGCTCGGCTTGAACACAGAGAGTGGGAGGGGCCCCTGGGCCAGCGAACAGGGCAAGTAATTAAAGACTTGGTTTCAATAATCAGGGTGCCACTCTCTACCCTCATTTAGGGATAGCTGGCACCAGTGATGCTGGCTCCAGCACAAGCCTAGAGGACTGTTTAGTATACAGTGCATTTCCCTTGGAAAGTCCCTTTTATGAAGACGTAGGGTGGAGATAAAGGGAAGCAGAGCCCGAGCTAACTTGGAACTTTCACGTCCATAGCCAGGAGGGGAAAGGAAGGAGAACCACTGTTTGTCCACTTTGTCCACAGAGGCACTCTCAAGTAGGAGTTCTGACACAGGGTCTCCCCAGGTAACGTACACAACTAGTGCAGTCAGAGAGCCCCCAGTTACAGTTATTTGTATGCCCTACAAGTTTTCCAAGCATGGTCCCCCTGTCAGACATCCAAGGCAACCATCTGTATGCAGAACTTACCTTCGCCTATAGTGAAAGAGGTTCTCATTTTATCTCATGAAATACATTCTTGCAATCCGGTTTGCTAAAGATGCTCAATCAGAAATGTAAATAGCAACTCCACACCACAAACTTTCTGAAGATTTTTAGCATGAAAATGAGTCATTCACAATATTGGAAAGGTCCAAAGAGTTTCCGCGTAGCAGGAATAGAGAAACATTACCCACATTTAGACCTACCCTAATGTAATTTCAGAATGCCAAGCATAAGTATAACATTTTGGAAGTTTCATAAGAGAATAAAACCAGATTCCTGACAATACAGTACTCAATTTGACAGTGCAGAAATAGTATCAATGTTCTGAAAGGAGAAAAAAAATCATCATTAGCCTGGAATTCTTTACCTAATCAAACTCACTTATGCGGGAGGGTGAGGAAAAGTCAAATCTAGATAGGAAAAGATTTAGAAGATTTAATATCTATGAGTCATTTCTAAAAAGCTTAATAAAGAATACACTTTAATAAAACAGAATGAATCAAAAAATATGGAAATAATGGTGGTCAAATAAAAGGTGATTTCACCAAGGCAGGTGACTGAAAGCTGGGGAGAGGGTCGCACTAATCGTCTTGTTTGATTGGGAGTAGACATAGATAATAGATGTGTGTTCATCTACTACATTAACTGTTAGTATAATTCATTTTTAACAAGACAAAAAAACAATGTATGAACAAAGTCTTATAAGATGGAGCAACAAACCACTTGGAAAATTCTGAGAGAACGTTTCAGAGGAGGAGGCATTTGAATTTGGTCCCAAAGGAAGAGGTGTTGACTAAGTATCAAAGGTGGGGTAGAAAGGTCCTCCAAGAAAAGAAACTGCATGGACAAAGATTTTAGCATTGAGAAAGAGTGTGGCTTACTCAAGACAGAGTAACTAACTTTAGCGGTAACTATAGGGTGCAATGCCCGAGATGTGCCTACATAATAAGGTCTTTAAATTTTATTTTCTATAAAGTTCCAGATGATGAGCTAAATTGATTTCCTTATCATGCTTTCTTAATTACCTTCTCCTATCATCCATTTTGTTCTGTGACTCATTATTTGTATTGGAAAATAAGACTCAGTATATTACAATCTGCTAGAAAATTAGTGTTCTTTCTAAATTAAGTATGACTCCCTGCCCAAACTCATTATGTATATATTATACAAGTGGTATGAGTCATATGCTAATTATACTTTTTAAAACTAAGTGGTCAGGAAATCATCGATAAAAGTATGTAATATTTCAAACTCTCAAGAAACAGAGACTATGGCATAGGACTGGTGATTCCTAAAACAGGTTGCTGTGACATAAATATGATCAATAAACAACTTCGACTTATAAGCCAGAGTGAGTGGCTGGACTCACTCTAAACTAACATGACTAAGAAACAGTGGCAAACGCCCTCAGGCATTCAATACAGGTTACATGTTCTTATTAAGACATTTGCTTTTGCTGGAAGTGACTCATCCTAATCAGTAAATTATTTTATTTTTTAATGTTCCATTACTTAAGATTATTTGTGGATGTGAAAAAGACTACATTGTACATGGAAACGTAAGCAAACACTCAAGAACAATCCTTTCTCAGAGTTTCTGAGCCAGAAGATTGCTAAATTGCAACAACATGAAGCCCAAAGTTGCAATCATTTCATACACTGTCTTACACTGTCACCCTGGGTAGAGTGCTATGGCATCTTAGGTCACAGCAACCTTAAACTCTTGGGCTCAACAGATCCTCTTACCTCAGCATCCCGAGTAGCTGGGACTGCAGGAGCCTACCCCAATGCCTGCCTATCATTTAATAAAGAACTTTTGTTTAAATGAAAGAATGAAAGTTACAACTAAGAGAACATATATAAAGTGCTAAATACATATGTATCATTTACATAGCTGATAGGGAGGTAGCCAGAAAAAGCAAGACAGAAGAGGGCGGTTCATCAAGTTTTATAATAATGACAAAAAAGGCAAAATGATGAGTGCTCATGTGTCAACAGAGACCTAATCATTTGTTGACATTACAAGTCAGAAGAAAAGGAATTTTTTTGTCAAAGTAGATCTTTCTCTGACGTTGATATTACAGAAAACAATAGGCTGCCTTTCACTGAGATGTTCTAATCAAATACAATTCTTGAAATAGTAAAAACTGAAAAACATACTTGGGATAAACACAGCCTTCATTTCACTTCAACCAACATCTATTTTCTGTGAGACTTTCAAATCACATGTTGACTCACATTGTTTTCAGTAAAAGAACTACTTTTTTACCTGAAAAATAAATGAGATGATTTAAGACTCCACTTAAATTTCAATGATTATAAAGATTGTATCAAACATCAATTATATGGGGCTACCAGGCACTGACTTTAAGTGACTCTTAAAATCATGCTTTGACAAATTATGAATCTAAAATCTTGGGGCAATGGAGGTCAACTGCTCTCTGTCTGGGATTTGATGAAATGTTTTAAAGATCTGAATCATAGATGGTATATTATCTGGGGAGTAATTTGTTTCTATTTAAAAAAAAATTTTTTTTTTTATGATGTCTGGTCTATTCTTGACTCTCCTTTGAAGAACCTCTAAAAAAGTGAAACTGGGCAGAACTTTGAGAGAATTTGTTCTTTCAAGTCTTTGCTGATTGGTAACTAATGCTAGAATGTATTTCACACTTTGTGTACATTATTTATAGTATGTAAAACCATTTACATTTCCCTCTGAATACAAAGAAAACTTAAAGTTTCTTGAACTTTGAGGAACTTCATCTTCACCCTTCTTTATTTCCTTTCTCATTCATATTTTAAATTGTTTCTTTTTAAAGTATATAAAAATAAAAGAATGTTACAATTTTTTTTTTCAGAGACAGAGTCTCACTTCATTGCCCTTGGTACAGCACTATGACGTCACAGCTCACAGCAACCTCCAGCTCTTGGCTTAGGTGATTCTCTTGCCTCAGCTTCCCGAGTAGCTGGGAGCACCTGCCACAACACCTGGCTATTTTTTTTGCCGTTTGGCCAGGGCCACGTTTGAACCCGCCATCTTCAATATATGGGGTCAGCACCCTACTCACTGAGCCACAAGGCGCCACCCAGAATGTTACAATTTTTATCCATAACTTAGACAAAGAGTCAACAAAACTAAACCATGAAAACAATAGCTATTTAATAGGAAACTACAGGTGAACAAAGACTCTCCTAATTCTTTTCAAATTATTATTGTAGTTTGTGTACATTATATTGTATGTCAGCAAGCGCAATGTGTATTCAAAGGTCTCTGTGTATCTGTAATGTGGCTTTGATAGGTAAGTTTGACAATGTTAAGAACGGTGATCTTTTGCATTAAGTGAGGTAAATTCAATAATTTTGGAAATAATGATCTCATCCAAAGAAGATTGTCCTTAATTAGAAGACAAAGCATGTTTTTGAAAAATTATTCTATTTTAATAATTCTTACTTATAAGAAGTTGTGAAAAAAATCTCTATTTTCATGAAAATTAAGGCCTGATAAGAATTATATAAAATTTTTTCTTTGCTATTCTGAAAGTTAATTTTTTTATTATAAAATTAATATGTGCCAGTTGTGTAAGATGGAAAATCCTAAAAATATATGACCTATAAGCTTATCATCTAGAGATAACTCATCTTATCATCTCTGGATATGTTCTTTTAAACTTTTTTTGAGATGAGGTTGCTATGTTTTCTAGGCTGGTCTCAAACTCCTGGTCTCAAGCAATCCTAACTCTCTGCCTCCTGAATAGCTGAGATTATAGGCATAGGCCACCACACCTGGCCAAACATTCTTATCACATTACACACAAAAATATAAATGCATATATGTATGTATCAGTATGTGTTTAATGCATGAACATATATATGCACATAAAGATCATGAGATTATATTAAAATCAGGTAAACTATTAAGTAACCTGACTTTTAACTTAACTGTACATTTTTGGAAATTGTTTCAAAACCATATTGATGATAAGGGTGAGATTTTAGAAGTTATTCTGAATCCAAACTAAATAAAATCACATCATAACATTATCGCATTATATCATCAAAAATATTAATGTGTGAAGGATTTTACAAATAGATGACTTATTCATTCATGAATTTATTTATACTGTTAAGAAAGACAATCACATCCATGGTCACCTATAAAGAAGATTAGATCTACTATTGAGGAATCCCGAGTAGTAATTCCCACGCAGAGAATAGGTGTATAATCTGAAATAAGTTGCCTATGGCTTATTCTCTTCAACATATCTATCTATATCTATCTATCTATATATATATACCTATATCTGTATCTACATATATAGATATGTATATCTGTACTTCAAAGGTGACCATGGTGATATTCAGCAATGAGATATGTAGCACATTTTTTAGGATGAGTTCACAAACTTAATTGTCAGAACTTGTTTGTGTGTGTGTGTATCTATATACAAATCCTCCCTTCTTCTTTTCTGTCTCTTGTATATTCTTTTTTTTTTAATTGTTTGGGATTCATTGGGGATACAAAGAATTAGGTTATATTGATTGCATTTGTTAGTGCAATTATAATTATAATTGTGTCTAGCCCCCAAGAGGTGTGCCATGCATCGTGACCCCCCAACCCCCTCCGTCTTCCCCTCTCCTCTTGCATATTCTTAACTTCTTCCGCCACTGGCTACCTCCTTGTAGCCCTGGACATATTCAAGACTGGTTCATCTATAAAACAAACCTACAAATCTTCTCCACTCTTGCTATTACTCTCTGCGGTAAGAACCTATGTTTGGAAGCTTTCTTTTACCTTCCAAGGTTGTTTTTTCAAGAGCCAGTCAATATTGTTTTCTTTACTCACCCATCTCCCACACTTTGCCTTATCTAATTAGTAAAATTTGGTAGATAGTTTTTAACTTTCCTAATTATATTCTCTGCAGTTTTGACAATGCCCATCACAAGCTTCCTAAAGAAATTCTCCTTCACCTCGATTTCCCTATTAATATTCTTTCCTGGTCTTCCTACTCCCTAGGTAATTTTTTTGTTTCCCCATTTTGAACTCTCTTTTCCCCCTTAACATTTCGGTTTCTCAGAATTCTGTACTTCCTTCTCTTTTCACACTACATACATCTTGGATCAATTTATCTATTCCTATGTCATCAAGGGCTTATTTAACAATGGTTCATTTATTTATATGCATATCTTCAAGCCAAGCCTCTCTTCCAAGTTATAAACTCATATATAAGGCAGAAAACTGAAAAAATAATACTCATAATTTTAAAAATATCCAACACTTCCTGATTGTTGACTATATACCCATGTCCCAAACTTAATGGTATAAACAGCAACCATTTCTCACACTCATAGTTTCTGAGAGTTACGAATTCAGATAAGGTAAAGTGGGGATTTTTTGTTCTCTGCTCCACTACATCTCAGGCTGCAGCTGGAACACTCAATGGCTGGAGGTGACTCATATGCCCAGGGGCTGGAATTATCTGGAGGCTTCTTCACTGACGTGTCTCATAGGGTGGCCGTGATGACTCAGTCTTGGCTGACTTGGGGCTGTTGACTAGAGTCAGTATGTGACCTCTGCACGTGACTTGGGCTTTCCATTGTGCGCCACCTGGGTTTTGAAAGAAAGTGTCCTATGACGAGAGTTATCTGTAGAGTAGACAGTCAGAGCAGAGCAGGGGTGCTTTTCTCTACACTCTAATGAAGACCCACAGCTGGGAGTGACTTGAATAGGGAGGGATTAGAATACTCTGGAGGCTTCCTAACTTGTATCTCCAGCACCTGGGCAAGGAATCCTCCACGGCCAGGCTCAGCGGGGAGTGATCACCAGCGTGTTCACCTGTGTCTGCCCTGTAGCTTTGGCTTCTTCACAGTGCGATGGCTGGTTTCTGAGAGGGAGCATTTATGACCTAGCCTTAATAGAGAGGACATTCACTTTCTTTGTAGTCTCTTGTTTATAGATGAGTCGCTAATGCCAGCCTAGATTTGAGGGGAAGGGAATTAGACTGCACCTCTTTGTGGGGGAGTAGTAAGGGCCATATCAGAAGAAGACGTGGAATAGAAGGTATTGTTGCAAATTTCTTCGTAAAATTCCATCTGTCACATTTGGGTAGTGAGCACTTTCCATGAATTATTTCTCTGAATCTTCTTATCAATTCCATAAAATAGGTAAAAATTGTATCCTTATTTTTAAATTTAATTTTCGCTAATTTTAATAATGAGAAAATGTAAGGAGCATTTCTATCTTGATGGCTCACTTGGGTTAACCCAAGTCAAGAGTAATTGATTTTTCTACTTTACTTTTTATCCTTACATTCTGTCTTTTAGTGAGTAATATACCACCATATGCAAGCTCCTAAATCTGAAATTGTACAGTCATTGTTTTTCCACCTCTCTCTTTCCTTATCATCATCAAATTCTACTAAATAACTAGATATTCTTGATCTTCACTGCTATTACCTTAGTTAAGGCTTTTCCAGAGGAAATTTGATTTCTTTGTTGGTTTCTTTTTGTAAAGATGAGGTCTCACTATGTGGCCCACACGTGGTCTTGAACTAAAGTGATCCTCTTGCCTCAGCCTCCCAAAGGATTGACATTAGGTGTGAGCCACCATGCTTGGCCCTTCTGAGGAGATGTTTGTAACATCCTCAAATGTTCTTGTCTCTGGTTTTGGCCCCTTTCAATCTACCTCCATATGGTAGAATGGTCTACCTCTGACCATTCTAAAACTTAAGTCTTCCTAATTCTAGTCATTGCCTTCACAGTGAATCTCATATTTCTTTGCATGGAATACAATATTATTATTTCCTCCTTAGTTCAGGGATTGAAAGAAGTTAGTGATTGTGAATATCATGCACACACTGTCTTAAAGGTGATGGAGCCTCTACCTATGTAGAAATCATTGCCTTATTTACAGAAGGCAGTTCTAAGGTTGTTTGTGACATTGTGGATATGAGGGCTCATTGTTGCAAGACCTTGTAAGTGTCTGGTATAGAATGGGATGCTAAATAAATATTTGTTGGATGAATGAATAATATTTGTGAAAATATTTAGAAACTAATACCTTTCAATGAAAACTTAATATAATAACAATGTCCAATTTCATTTCATTATCTTCTCCCTCATTGCTTCTCGGCCTTTTGGCTAAGATCAAGTGTAATTATCTTCTCCCTAAAATGAAAAGGAAACATTAAGCTATGGAAATCAATAAAGTTGAAAGTTACCAAAGGAAATGAAAAGGGGGATGAGTAGAGAAGAAGTGAGAATAGGTCTCAATTCTTCTTCACATTATTCCTATACCTTTGCTAGACCTGAGATAAAAATTTAACAGTCCACATGGTCACTCTAACATCTCTAAGACCCACTGGACCACACTAGGTTGTGCCTGGCTATGTCCCTGTGACTCTCCTCCTCCCTGGACTGCTCAATGAACTGCTTCCCCTAGGGTGGCATTAACAAAGCTTCCTTCAAAATAGGTTTAGGTCCTATAAGTTACCAGAGTTTCTTCTCTCTGATGTGAACTCACTGCTGTACCATCATGGCTGATATGGACTTGCTCTTCTTCATGGGTTTCTGGGGGTTTTTTTTAGTAAAACTACCTCAGTAGAAAATAAAGATATGTGCCACATGTACAATAGGTCTAGTTCCTCACTTTGACCAGTTTGTTGTAGTGCCTTGGGTGGTCAACTTACAGAGGTTCTACTGTAATTGCATGATGACCCTGGAAAATATTATACATTAAACAAAATAGTGTTGCCATAGTTAGGGGAAAAAAACTTGAGTATTTATATAACCCCATGGTAATTCTTCAGTTCAACAAATTATATATACTTCTTTAATTGATATGGGCATTCCAGAGTAAGTAAAAATTGTTAGTTACTGAACATGAGAACATAGAATCATAAAATTAAGGATGGATTTTAAATGCTGTGTTAGATACCAAGTAAATGTTGAATGAATCATTCAATGATGTTTGCCTTTCAGTGTGTGAGAGATTTAAATTACATTTTTTTTTTTTTTGCAGTTTTTGGCCAGGGCTGGGTTTGAACCCACCACATCTGGCATATGGGGCCGGTGCCCTAGTCTTGAGCCACAGGCACTGCCCTAAAATGACATTTTGTATTTAAGAGGTATGGGATTCAGATATTAATATAAGATTGCGAAGTATTGAGCTTAGCCTGAGAAGGCTTCTTCTAGGTATAGACCTGAAAAAAAGTATAAAATTAAAAGTGTATAAACTTAGAAAACATTCTGAAAGTGTTAATATGGCTACTAGTTTCCCTGGGATAAATTTAATTTAAATACATTCTGAGAAAAAGTGGTGCATTTCATTTGGGTTAGTGGGACTCAACCATCACATTTTATAGATAGACCTATTTGTCTCAATTGATTATTTGTGGTCACTAGTAATTTGTTAATATTAAGAATAAAAATTTTGGAGTTCAACAGCTGACATTAGAAAGCTTGAGATTATTCCATGAAATTTCAGTAATAGTCATTCTCCCTTGCATTCTTTTTTTTCTTCTTTTTTCTTTTTAGAAACAGGGTCTCACTATGTTTCCCAGGCTGAACCTGAATTCCTAGCCTCAAGGGACACTACAGCTTCAGCTCTAGCGTAGCTGAGACCACTCATGCCACTGTGCTGGGGTCTCTTGCATTCAGTAGGTTTTCTTCAATGGAAGAAATGAATGAAGTTGCAACTAGAACTGAAGAACATATAAAAAAATGCATCTCAGATATGAGTCCCAGCATCTACTTACTATAGAGAGGAGGCGGAAAAATCACTGTGTTAGGGATAGAACTCTTCTCAATTGACTTGTATCTAGATATTATCATATCTTGTCTGCTTTTGTTAATTATAGTATTTCCAGTATTCAACATATGCATGCTTAATAAATATTTGCTCTCATTTTTAGTGGTATTTTTAGACAACTAATTGTTATACACAGTAATATCTCATGTATCATTATGCCCTTCAAGATTCATGAATTCATAATACTTGAAATGAAACTTTGAATAAAAAATACATTAAAAAAGTTAAAAAAAATTCTTAGTTAACTCTTTCCTTTCTTTCATTTCCTTTCTACTTTCTTTCTACAAATAAGGCACTTATTATATGTTATGTTGGGTAACAATTAAAAAACAGCTATTGGCAGTCATCAGAAAGGAAAAAACTCTAAAAACAATCATAAGAACTATGTATCTATATATGGAGGCAGTTAGGATAGCGAGAAATACTAATTGCTTCAGAGGGCATTTTTGTACATGACAGAGTACACCAATTGAAATTCAGATGCATTTTATAAAATTCTAAAATGACAAATGATATTTGATATAGCTTCTTTTTGGAGGCATTGAAATATTGAATATATTTTAAATGTCCATTAAATATTAAAATATAATAAAAGAAACGTGTGCTTCAAAGGATGAGCTGTAATCTTTGGAAAAATTCAGTTCATTAGAATCACTTATATTTCCTCACAATATTAGATAGATGAAGGCTAATTGGAGTTACTCAGTAACCGCTGGATGCCCATCACCTTGCTTATTCTGTTTATGTGTCAGATAGGATGCACTTGCCCTCTGGGGGGAGAGGCAAAAGTAAATGAAAATATAAATATAAATATATAAATATATAGTAAATGAGTATAGAAAAACAAAACTATTGACATATAGTTTTAAATATAGTAATTAAATATCAGGAGAATAAAAAAAATGAAAGTTTATCTTATCTTAAACTATTGACATATAGTTTTTAATATAGTAATTACATATCAGGAGAATTAAAAAATGAAAGTTTCTCTTATCTGAACAATCTTAGAATTCTTTCCTAAGAAGGTAGACTCCAAGATGACTCTAATTTAGATAAAAGGAGAGATGGCCTGAAGGCTTCCCAGGAAGGTAAGGGAGACCACAGAAAGACTGGCAGTGGTGCGAGCGTGGCTTGCAAGGGGGGTGGTGGTCTTGAAGAACTGTGGAAGGTAGTGTAAGAGATATTACGGAGTAAAATTAAGAGGCCTAATGGCTGATTTTCTGATGTTTTATCATCTTTACCCATAAACTCACTTATCTTGGAGAGAGGCTGTCAGTACTGCTTGCTCTAAAGGCATTTTTAATCTTTAATGTTACTGAGTCATTACAAAAGTTTTGAGATGCGAAAAGATCAAGAAACATAAAATCCATGTGGACAGAAACAAATGAAGTCCTCCCAGCAATGAATAAGCGGAGCAAATTGAAACTTGCAGAGATGATTCAGAAAGGACCCTACTGACTTGTTTCTTAGAAGGGAAACAATGAACCACAACACACTCTGTCTCAAAGCTTTTGTAATGGCCCAAATAGAGCCCCTTATGAGAGAGAGAGACTGAAAGAGAAAGTTAGACTGTAGAAAGGAAGTTTCCTCTTTAAGTCACCATTGGGATATACCATCCAGCCATAGGGTTTTCCATTCTGTATTAATATCTCATTTGAGATTAGGAGCTTCTTAATTAGTAGTACCCTAAAATCATGCTACTTTCTTTTCTTTTATTTGTATGCCATGTCATCTTCAGATCTTATACCATAGAACTTATGTGGTCAGAACATTTAACCACTGTAGAAATTCTGGTGGTTTACAAGCCCTTACTTATAATAGAGTAGCCATGGCTTCATGATTAAAAGCCCAGGTTCTTGGCAAAATTCCTGGGCTCTGTCATGTATTAGCTAAGACTGCAGTCCCCAACCACCTGTGGCCTTAGAGCATTACCAGTCTTCGGCCTGTTAGGAACCAGTCCACACAGTAAGAGGTGAGCAGTGCAGGAGAAAGTGAAGTTTCATCTGTGTTTACAACTGCTTCCTATTGCTTGCATCACCGCCTAAACTGTGTCTGCTGTCTGATCAGTGGTGGCATTAGACTGTCATAGGACCACGAGAATCTACTGTCAACGACTCATGCGAGGGATCTAGATTCCATGTATCTTATGAGAATCTGATGCCTGCTGATCTGAAGTTGGAGCAGATGCAGAGAGATACTGGCACTGGGACGTGCCTGTAAACCCAGGTTATCTTTAGCAGAGAGGTTTGACTGCACAGAGACCATAATAAATCAATTGCTTGTAGACTCATATCAAACCATCCCTTCCCCTCCACCAGCATGTGGAAAAATTGTCTTCTATGAAACCTGTCCCTGGTGCCCAAAAGACTAGAGACTGCTCAGCCGAGAGACATTGGGTATCTCCCTAAAGTTTGCTCATTTTAAATTGAGGGTAGAGATGGCAATAGCCTCTACTTCAAAGGATTGTTGTGAGTTCTAAATAAAGACAAGTAAAGCACTTTGAGTAGTGCCTCGCACAGAGTTTCATCTAGTGATGGTTCTCAACTTGTGGGTCGCGACCCACAGGAACTGTATTAAAGGGCTTTAGGAAGGTTGAGAACAACTGATCTAAGGGTTGTTATCTTTAACTGGGAGAAAAACATGCACCTAATATTTAGCATGATTACATACTGCATATTAAATTCCATATTAATTCTTTTGACTTTTTAAAATTTAAGTTGGGTTATATGTGCCTAAATCATCCTTTAGCTTTAAAAGGACTTATGACACCTTTTAACATGATTATGTCCGCTAGTGCCACAGCAAAAAGCCTAGAGGAGAATGTGGTATCTACTAACAAATATTCGCTATGTGTATATACTTAGTAAAGTTGCAGAATACTAAACCATCAAAAAGCATACAGGTAGATGTTGTACTAAGTAGAGGTATGGTGGGTACTTTGGGCACCCAGAAGAGGTGAATTGAAACCCACTGTGGATGCAAATCTACAAAAGCTTCCTAGAGGCAGTGATGCTCAGCTGAGTGTTAGAGGATAACAGGGGGTTGGCCTTGTGAAGAACAAGAATCTTAAAGGATCTAGAGCAGTGGTTCTCAACCTTTCTAATGTGGTGGCCCTTTCATACAGTTCCTGTGGACCGCGACCCACAGGTTGAGAGTCACTGTTCTAGAGCCTCTTTAAGATACTGTCTCTGGGTTAAAGTACTCAAAAAAGGTCAATTAATTAATGAGAATCATTTTACCTCATTTATCCCATAATACATACTTGGAGTTTCACTTTATCGCCTCTTGTAGTACTAACTGAAATTTAATTATTCTTAGTGATTCACATTGAAAACATATGTCTTTAAACTTTTTGAAAAATCTAGTTAAAAGAAAAATAATAGCTATCTTTTACTGAGTGATTAGGTGTGGCCTTGTAATAAGCACTTTTCAGAAATGACTCATTTAGACCTCCCAAGAAGAAAGCTCCTAACTGCCGAAGTTGATAAGCCTGGTAAGTAACAGAGCCAGGGTTTGAACTCAAGGCTGCCAAATCCACGCTCTTAATTACTATAGCATATGAAGTTTTGGAGTAACTTCTCTCTAAAAATATTGTCTTGCTCTCCTTTTACATAATTTGAACATATATTAAGAGAAATAACTTCACAAATTATTTTGCAGGGGGCTTTTGTAAAAACCTGTTAATAAAAAGTTGTAACTTATGGTTCAGTCTAAAGCTATAGGGATTAAGGGATTAACCTGTCATGACATTTCTTACTTGGTCAGCACTGTTCTCTAACTAAAAGCACTTTCACATCCACATCTTTGCTCTTTCCCCTGGTGGATATAGGAAACTACTTGAATAATGCATATTGCTTTCCATATTCTTTCAGCAGAATATGCCTTCTTAAATCATCAAGATGGATTCCTGGTACAGACTCAGAATTAAAAAAAAAAAAAAAAAGAAAACTGCACTTGTAAATACCTGGAATAGTAGTCAATGTCTAAATATATTAAATAAACCCCCAAATGTTAAAAAATCTAGTATTCATCAAATAGTAACTCTCAAATAAGGAAGTAGAGAACTTAAGTTCTGTTTTTTTTTCATTAAAACAACTTCCTTTTCAAGCTTCCTTCAAAAAAAAATAGTTGAATAACTGGGAGACTGAGATGGGTGGATTGCCTGAGCTCACAGCTTCGAGACCAGCCTGAGCAAGTGCGAGACCCCATATCTAAAAAAAATAGTTGGGTGCTGTGGCAGACACCTCTAGTCCCAGCTGCCAGGGAGGGTAAGAAAAGAGAATCGCTTGAGCCCAAGAGCTTGAGGTTGCTGTGAGTTATGACATCACTGCATTCAAATGAAGGTGACAAAGTGAAACTCGCCCTCAAGAAAAAAAAAAGTCCAATGAATAAAGGCCACGTGGATATGCTACTGTCCTCTCTTTGACTTTGACATTTGTAGCCAAGAGGCCAGAATTCTCTTGTTCCCTCGCCCGATGAAGTCTATTCTTCTGGAGATTGCCCTTTTATTCCCTTTTAAAAAGTTCTTACGTTTGTTTGCTTTTTTTTTTTTTTTTTGGCTTTTTTTCTTTTATTTGTAGAACAGCCTTTATCTTTGCATCCATCCCCACTATTGACAAGAAACACAGTGTTGAATACCATTAGGTTTCTACGAATGTTTTCCAGTCATTTCTGAGTTCTTCCAAATCACATGTAACTGGCTCCACTGGGACCGGGAAATGAGATAGAGGTCATTTCAGTAGCAGTGACTTCCAAGCTGTTTGCTAAATTTAGCTATCCATTCTACTGAAGCCTGTGAACTACAATTATAGAACTTTGAAACAGGGTGGGAGTTTCAAGGTCATCAGTCCAAGCCCGTTATTTTTCTGATGTGGTATGGGGCTCTAGACAGAGCCTGCAGCCATATGGATTGTTAATGGTGGAGAGGGAGCTTAAACAAAGATCTTCTCAGCTCCAGAGCATACTGTCCTCAGTTCACCACAGATGCTCTGCCTCCAACGATCAGTCTAAACTAACAAGATGTCACAGCATAAATACAGCTGATATTATTGGTTGTGGCTTGCTGGCTAAGGCCATTCATCTATTTGGTGGCTAAGTGTGAAATTGCGAAGGTGTATGCCTTATAGGTTGCTACAAGAGAAATGAAATGATTCCATACCCAAACCCAGCCCCCAACTCTAAAAACTTCCTGCTTGATGTTCATCAATAATGAATGGCCCATCCCTGCAATACTCAGAGGGAGCTTACATTGCACTTTTGAGCAGCCGTTAGTAATGTACAGTGGATAGAGCCTTTCTTTCAAATCCCAGGGCAGCGGGTCCTTCAAGGCTAGCATTGCATTTTCAATTAGCTGCTGAGCAAATGCTTGGCATGTGTATTAGTGAAGAGGATCACAATTAGCTTATTGTTCCTTTCTGTATAGTGCTGAGAGTATCTAAGGGATTGATAGGGGAACAGGCAAGCCAGCATCACGGTGGATGTTGAAGAAGGGCGTTCCTCAACCCTCACATCTTCACTTGCTCATTCTGGAATTACAGCTATTTATTACGAAGCAGTCTGTGTAGCTTAGTGGAGTGTGTGTGAGGAAACACACCCCGGACACCCGGACACCCCTGGGGGTTAGTCTTTCCGAGCTCTTCGTCGCTCTGACCGATTCTCATCATCATCATGGAGCCCAACAGTCCCAAAAAGATACAGTTTGCTGTGCCTTTGTTCCAGAGCCAGATTGCACCTGAAGCAGCAGAGCAGGTGAGTGAAATCGGGTGGGGAGCAATTCCTGTCGTAAGGTAATATTGCCAGGCATTCTTGTTACGAATTGAAAAGATTTTACCTCTTGGATTCACCTAACTTTGTGACATCTAGCTTATGTGAATCAGAAAGAAATTGACTTCTACAGATACTTTTATTTGAGTTACATTGGGGAAATTACTGGCTAAAATGCGGCACTTCATTTGATACAGAATTAGCGTCCATTAGGGAAAAATGGTTGTATTAGCAATTCACAAATCTGTACTCATAAGTCTGTTTGGTTTTGCTCATTAAAATGACAGGTTCAACATTAAAGGCAACTTTTAAAAAAGCTCTCAAATTGCTTTAATAATAAAAACATTAATCTTAGAATAATTTTAGATTTTAAGCCCAATATTTTATTTGAATATTTTTTTCATTATGGATCTGAACTAGTAATTATATGTAATATGTGATTTGTAGATATATGTATATAGTATGTTAACATTTCCTGGTTTTTTCCCCCGCATCTAACATAGGTTTATATCTGTATCACCTTTCATATTCAGATTTATTTAAACACCTGATGCAATGGCATCACTTAAAATATCTCTTGTGATAAAACTACAACTGGAGGCAAAATAAAGAAATTTATGCCTAATTTATTAATTTCCTAAAACCTAAATCATTTCTGAATTCTTCTCCAAATATTTCATAAAGGTCTTAGAAATAATTATTGAATCTGAGACTCATAACTTTTAAAAATGTTTTGGCAAGCTAAGGTAGCTCTACCCTCAGGCCAGATAAATATAACCTTGAACATGTATCTAGGGTGAATGGGGTGTTGCTTCTCTCTTGTGTGTAATTGGAGAGGATGTCATTGGTAAATTTAATTCTCTATCCGGATGATACACAGTTTAGAAATTTACCTATGAATGAATATAGGAAAATATAAGAAATAAGGGATATCAGAATCAAGAAATTATAATAATATTTCTATATATAAGCAAGCAAACCCAAACTTTTCAGTTTTTAATGAATTACGTATTTTCATAAGATCCATATTCACTATTTGCTATTTTGCTCTAAATATTATATTAGAAAAATTTTTAAAGCTAATAATATTAATGGAAATTTAGAACTCACATTGTTAATTTAACCAGGACACCTGCTAGAAATAGGTCTCCAAGCTCTTCTTATCCTGTTTACAAATGAGGATAATGGATCTTGAAAGCACCAATATCATGAGGCTCTAAGACAGGCGTTAACATTAACAAATCATCCTTGTGCCCTCACTGTATGTCCATTTTCAGTGACATGATTTGGGTATATACAATTATTTCTTTTCTGTGGAAATGTAGATTTTTGCTCTAAGAATGTGCTACTAATGCCTGACAATTCTACTATCTAGTTTTCTATTATTCCAAAATAAAATCAGTGAGCACCTACCATGTGCTCTCCAGAGGTTCATTTTTGTATGTTGGGAAAAAAACGAGGATGAGATACCTGCAAGCTGTAGATAACCAGGACAGTGTTGGATTCTCACTGATACCAGCTGGGCCTTTGTTGTCCACAGATCAGGAAAAGAAGACCTACGCCAGCGTCACTTGTGATTCTCAATGAACATAACCCCCCAGGTAAAGAAGCATGATGTCTTTCACACTGACAGAACAGCATAGAATTGTTTGAAGAACATTAAAGAGCATGTCATTACCAAAGCATTTCAATTCAGGATTTCATTAAACAAGGCTCTAACAGATCATCTATAAAATGGATCATAAACAACTAAAAATGTGTATTATAGATACTGTCTCAATCATCAGCCTACTTTTCTTCTAGAACGATAATAGGCTCTGAAATGTTTCGTTAGCATTGGTGGTCATGTGAGCAGGTGTTAGTGTGGAATCTGGTTTAAGGTTTATTACTGAGGCTGGCAGAAAGTTGTTTAATTAAGTTTCAACTCAAATTACAGCCCTAAAAGTGCTTATGTCTTTAAAGAATAGGTTTTGTATTTCTGAAAGGTTTTTACAGGGTGGGAATGACCCTGTGTTGGCAATAGCTTTGTTACTGATGTCATCTCTGAATAATGCAATTGATGAGTAACCGGATCAATTTTCAGCCCTTCCCATTTGAGAGCCATTCTGAATAGTTGCATCCATTTGTTGAGGTTTTGTTTTCCATTTCCTGTAAAAAGTAAAACAGCATTATTATTCCTGATAAAGACTATGATCTGTAATGCAGAAACATTATTTACTTATTGAGTGGATTGATTTTAGTCTCACATTTAAGCGTTCCCTCTAGAAACACAGGTAGAAAATCAAAGTTCATGTCATTAATTTTTAACCAGGCAGAATTTGGTGTTGGATTTTTTTCAGGTATAAACACAATGGGTGGACAAAAAGTATTTAAATAGTAGAAACATAAGATGTCTAATAATAGGTTATAATGAATGATTCGTTTTAAGAATACCAGGGTGAAATAGTCCTTGACTTTTTAAGACTCCTTTCTAATTAGAGTAACATTAAAAGGAAGTAAAATTCCAAATAGAATATTCATCATTGAGCCTAAATGCAGGGACATTTTCAGCTGATAGGAAATAAACTAATTTGTTCCCATTGAAAACAAAGAATTACAATTTGATCCTGTATCTTTAAAGTGCTATAGCATTTAAAAATCATTTCAAACATATTGCCTCAATTAATGTTAACTTATATCTGTTCGGAAAAGAGGCACAAGTGCATGTACTTACATGACAGTTTACTGATAAATACAAGTAAATGAACATAACGGCAATCTTCTTGGTTTGGAGATGTTCGTACATCAGTTTTCCAACACTGCCTCTCTCACAGCGCAGGCATTTCCACAATGTCCTAAAATCTTCTCCCCTATACCAACCTTGAAGAGTGCTGCCCATCTTGACATGGAGATGTTCTTTCTGCCTTCTAGAGGGCAGCTCTCAGCATTCTGCATGATCATTACTGTGCGAACTCGGTGAAGTCACACCAGTGACCTTCGTGGCTCTCACTTGAACCTTCAAAATAGTAGCTATCATTTTTGAAGTGCCAAACGTGTGCCATTTTACAGATGAGTGAAGGGTATGTCAAAGAAATAAAATGCTTCTTTTTTTGGTGAATTTATTCCACTGGAAGTGACGGATTTCAAAGACAAACTCAGTAGTTCTGATTCTAAAGTCCATATTTTTCTGCTGACACTGTCCCTGAAAATTTCAGTTTGTATTACATGGCAAAGGTTTCATAAATGTGACCAGATATTCAGGCCCTATAAACGAACAACCCAAACTTTCAATAAATCCTTTATATAAGACACTTAGCTTAGTAGACTAGGAATTTTAAATTATCTCTGGGATGCAGATTTAGTTTTTCTCTGGAAACATTTTCTTACCTCCCAATTACCAGAAGGCACTGCTTATTTCCCTGATTAACCACATCCCTCTCTTTGTTTTTAGCACCATTGAAAACAAATCTTTATATAGTGATCAAGGAAATGCCACGAAGGATATCTGTAACAGTATTCAAAATATTTCTGAATGTATATGAATCGTGCCCGGTGAGTGCACCAATGTACATAATTATGATTCAATAAAGTTATTAAAAACAAAAAAAGAACCCAAGTAAGAAAGAACCTTAAGCAAAATGGGTTCAATTATATTTTCAGCACCTCCAACTCATTTTTGGATTCCACTGTCAAGTCAACATTAACCAGTCATTCTTTGACCTCAGATTGCTTCCTGATTTTCCCCCAGTTTTAGATTTTTCTCTACTTCTCCCTTCAATAATTTTCTTTTCTGATTTTTAAAAAATTCATTCACCATGACTTATTCCTACCAGGTGACAATTCTGCATATAAGAACTTCCTTGTATGCATATAATTCTTCAAGCACAAAATATGCCAGTGGAGCATTTTGGCAATATATTCAGGGAAATGGTTTAGGTCCTGGGAAGAAGGAGGGCTTTGATCCTCTATAAATCATATCATGAAGATTGTTAGCTACTCTGTAAGTTTATGAAATTGACCCCATCTTTTGGAGGTTTTATCTCAAAGAAGATTAAATAGTAGTTAGGGATCTTTAAATCATCATCTTTAAAAATCTCTAAAATCCTGTCCCTGGTAATATCATGTTAAGAGTTAATAGAAACACACAGGAATCCTGGGAAGTTCTAGGCAAGTATGGACCTGTTAAGTCTGCAATTAACTGGTTAGAGTCTTTTTTATTAAGAAGAATATTTTTCTGAATGTTTGGTCCTTCAATTCTAAATTTCATCAGGATCCAAGACTCTGTATTAGGTAAATCTATACGTCAGGTTTTAAAGAAGAAACTCTGACAGAGCCTGTGTATGTGACTCTATGTTGATTTACACAGAGCTATGCTTATTTATGCTCAGTGAATGAGTGCTAACTACATACTTTAAAATAGGTCCTAGAAATTTTGGATATGTTCAAAGTTTACTCCTTAAAACTATGCCCTTCTTTTTGAGATTGAAAGTGTTCCGACTTTATAAGCTTGCTCTTTGTTGTACAAATCTATTTTCTCAGTGCACTTTCTATGAATAGTTCTCAGTGTGTTATAGGTTTTTTGAGAATAGAGAATTTTAAAGTTCAACATGAGAAAATGAAAAGCTGGCCAGGTGTGGTGGCTCACACCTACAATCCTAGCAGTCTGAGAGGCTGAGGTGGGAGTATCACTTGAGCTCAGGGGTTTGAGACCAGCCTGAGCAAGAGTGAGATCCCTTCTCTACCAAAATTAGAATGATTAGCCAGGCATTGTGGCATGTGCTTATAGTCCCAGATGCTTAGGAGGCTGAAGCAGGAGGATCTCTTGAATCCAGGAGTTTGAGGTTACTGTGAGCTAGGGTGATGTCATGGTGCTCTGACCCTGACAGGTGAGTTAGACTCTGTTTCAAAAAAAAAAAAAAAAAGAAGAAGAAAAGAAAACGAAAAGTGAAAAACGTTGAGAACTATAATTAGAGGAGAGAACTTAAAACTAACTTAGAAGGTTTTAACTAGATAACGGTGACACCTGCAATGCTCATTTATTGACTGCAGATAACTCGTATTGTCTTCATAAGGCATGTTGTTGCTTCTCCACCAGACCACAAATAAGAGTCAGCTTCATTTGAAGTGACTTTAAGTGCTACATCCTAAGGGGATTTGTAAATTGTATATGCCTTTGCCAATACAAAGTATTATCTATGTTCTCACGAGTGATCCAGTGGTTGGCAGTTGCCAGATTGGATGCTTTTCCATTGTGCTTTGTTTCTTTTAATCACAATAAGATGCTTTCTCCAAAAGCAGAGGTCAGTCCAGTGCTTTTCCTTTCCTTGCCTCTATTAAATGGAATAAGAAGCCATATCCAGGTATTAGTTGTTCCACCTCCAGCACTTGGCTTCTAGGAGGGTTATTCAATTCTCCATGTGGTCTGAAATCCCAGGGCTGGCACTTCTCACTCAGTGATCAGGAATAGATATCATGGGACTATGCCCCAAGCAAACTGTCTAACTCCTATAGTCACCAGTTCCAGCAAAAGGAAGGCCTGTTTCTGGCAGAAATTTTAAGAGGTATAGTGAAGTAAGATCACAACATCCTTTTCTATGTTTGAAATAGTCTTTTCTGATTTGTCAAAAGCACAAGCATATAGGAGTCCTGTGCAAATAGACTTTGAGCAGGAAATTTGCTGATGTTGCATAATCTTCAGGAAAGAAGTGCCACCTATATCTCAAGAAATGGCACAATAATAATGGCATAACTCACATTGAAAATAAGGACAAAAACTCTTAATCCATCTGTTCCTATGAGAAGGAAAAAATCACCGAGAGGTCCCAGATGCTTCAAGTTTCCCTCTGGGCTTTTCTTCTTCTTCATGAATATTCCAGGAACAAAAGAAAAAAGTTAAGAAACCTAAATTGGGCTTTGTTTCATATAAATTCTTAGGTGAAATTATAGAAAAAAATTATCTAACAGCTTAATTAAGTAAAAATTTAAGATTTATGAGGTATAATGAAAGTTATTATGACTCTATAATTTCAAAACAAGTTTATTCTTTCTTTTACTAAGCGAAAGAAATTATATAAAGTAGTGATTTTGAAACTGAAAGGAATCAGTTAAAATCATCATAATTTTGGAAAGCTTGGCAGCGCCTGTGGCTCAAAGGAGTAGGGTGCCGGCCCCATATGCTGGCCAGCCCCAGCCAAAAAAAAACTGCAAAAAAAATTATTTTTGGAAAGCTGGTTTATTGAAAAGGTGGACTTTTGAAGCTAAATGGTATAAAGACTCTCCAGAATTAATCCTAGTGAGATAGAAGTGTTTAAAAAATATTATGTATAGACAGTAAATGATAGGATTTAGTTACTTCTAATGATACTTTAGAAGCAAAACATCTTTTCTAACAAATGTCGCTGCTCTCATCTGTCTCTGGTGGGATGGACTGAAACACAAATGACAATTAAGCTGAAGTCTGAAAGAACTTGATTGAACATAAAATTGAAGGGAGCTGATGGGGCTTATTCTCTAGAATATAGGATAGTTGTCAAGGTGGGGAATAACTCATGGTTCAGTGATATTGAGACTCATATAAAAGAGTTGTCCCCAAACTGAGTGTAAGGTAATAGTTCTTAATCCTTGCTACTAATTAGTGCCACTTTCCAGTCTGATTTTTTTCCCTTTTGAAACTTAGAAACTTCTTGGGGGAGGTAATAGGATATGATTTATCCTACCTACTTGCCTTCACATTTTGGAGGCTACTAGGAAAACTAAAGCTACCTCAACCTAATAGGTTCAGGATTCAGCTACATTATTCTACTATAATACTCTCTATCATGTAAACATTTCAAATTGTATATTGAAGCAGTACCCTGAACCCCATAAATGCATCAATGTACAAAGTTATGATTTAATGAAAAATAATTAAAAATTTTAAAAAAATGCTCCCTATCCTTTCTGCTGTCCTCCCTCAGCCTGCCCTCCACTCTATTCAGAGGCTCCAAACTCTCTTCCCTTTATGTTTATAAACACTGGTGTTCTGATGTCTATCTTTCTTTAAAACATCGCAGTGGATTACCACTGATTGAGGAGGCCTCTCTCTTTGATACATTACAGACTTTGTTTATAGAGTATCTTCAGATTGGGGCATGGAAGATCATGATTGTAACTTCTGTTTTTATTCTTTGTGGTGGTTAACAAAACCCACATAAGACCTACCCAATTAACAATTTTATAAGTGAACAGTGCTGTATTGTTGACTATAAGCACAGTGTTGTATGGGTAGATCTCTAGAACTTCTCCATGTTGCATGGCTAAAATTCTATACCTATTAAACAAGAAGTCCTTATTTCCCTCTCTCCTAAGTTCCTACTACTCTAGTTAATTTATTTTTAATGGCTTTATTGAATTGTAAATGGTATAATAACTTGCACATGTTAGTATACACAATCTGATGGGTTCAAACATATGCATAAACCAGTGAAGTCATCACCACAATCAAGGTAATAAACACATCCATCACCTCTAAAAATTTCCTCTTATCTCCACCTAGTCTTATTTGTTAAAAACATTTAACTTGAAACTTGCTCTCAACAATATTTTTAAGTGTACAATGCAGTATTGTTAATTATAAACGTTGTGCTGTACATAGAAAACAATACTACCAATAAAACCTAACAGTTGAATTTCACTTTCTTCAGTTATATTACAGTTAACCCCTGAACAACATAGATTTGAACTATGTGGGCCCATTTTTATGTGGATTTTATTCCACTTTTCCCATCCCAATCCATTCCCTTGCTCTTTCTCCTCATCAGCACTCAGTGTAAAGAGTATAAAGATGAAGGCTTTGTGCGGATCCATTTCCTTTCAATGACTAGTAAATTTATTTCCTCTTCCTTATGATTTACTGAGCAACATTTTCTTTTCTCTAGCTCATTTTATTAGAAGATCTCTTGAACTTTTTCATTCTAAATAAATGAAACAACATTCTACCCACTAAACAAAATTTTTCCCTTTTGTTTTCCCCAAGCACCTAGCAAACATCATTCTACTCTCTGCTTCCATAAATTTGACAATTTTAGATATTGCACATAATAGAATAATTTAGGATTTTTACTTATTTTATTGACATATTTCCCTTAGTATAATGTCCTCACAGGTCACTCATGTTGTCACAAATGGTAAGGTTTCCTTCTTTTTTAAGGTTGAACAGCATTCCACTGTATCTATATCTTACACTTTCTTTATCTAATCAACCATCATGGATAGGAGGCTTTTTCCACCTCTTGACTATTGTAAATAATGTTGCAATAAATATTAGAGTACAAATACCTCTTTAAGATCTTGATTTGAATTCTTTTGGATAAATGCCCCAAAATAGGATTGCTGGATTATATGGTAGTTCTTCTTTTAATCTTGGAGGAAATCTCTGGACTTTCTATTTTCCAACTTATCATTTTACATTTCTACCAATTATATGCCCAAAGTTTCCAAATTTGCCACATTCTTAGAAACACTTATTATTTTCTATTTATTTTATAATGGTTATCCTAGCAGGTGTCAGGGGACATCATGATTTTGATTTACATCCTAATGATTGGTGATGTTGAGCATCTTCTAATATAGCCACTAGATATTCATATTCCCTCTTTGGAGAAATATCTATTCATGTAACTTCCCTTTTCCTGACCCTTAGGTGCAAATGATTTTCCTGGAAAATGTCCTGGACTATTTTTTTCTTTTTTTTTTTTTGTATTTGTCTTTAAGGTATTTCAGAATTTCTAATAGGCATAAATCTCCTTTTGCGAGGAAAAAGATTTGCATGCTTTAACATGGATGATTTTGTGATACTTTTCTCAACAATAAAGAGAAAAGATGTCTTTTCTTCCAAATTAATTTACTAATTAATATATTAGTCATTATTCAAACATGAAGCAGAATTCACCCCAGATGGTTCAAATGAGAAACATTAATGAAAGGACTACTTTAAGATACTAATGAGCACACATATGCCCAGAGGAAAGCAAAACTCAGTGGAAATCAAGCAAGGGATGGGGCCTGGAGGGGTAGGGGAAAGTCTACCTCATGAGTACAGTGAAAACTATCCTGGGTGATGGGCACATTTTTGACTATGACTCAAGCATAACAAAATTGATATATGTAACCAAAAACAATTTACTCCTCTAATATTTTGAAGTTAAAAAAAAGGAGTGTGGGCATAAATGAAAAAATATATAAATAAATGAATTCATAAAAATAAAAAGGCAATGGCAAACTATAGTGGAAAGCTGTAATCATCACTAGAGTTGAAGAGATAAAATCAGAAGACAGTAATACCAGAGCAACAGCTGGAACCATGGAGATAATGTCTATAGTGGACTGAGCCATGATGAGATACAACTGCTATCAGAGATGCTTCATAAGGCAGGGAAGAAATGAGGAAGAAATATCCAAACTACTTCCTTCTGTCATCTGATATCTGGTTCTTGTCCCTCCCTAATGAAGTCCACCTGGAGGCCAGCTAATAAGGGGTCCAATTGTTGCCTCAACCTAGTGTGCAAAGCAAGTCAGAGAAGAATAGAGAATTAACCTGGTTAGGCAACAGGGGAGTAACTAGACAGGAGTAAGCACAGCTAGCTAATTCGATAATGACAATACATAATAGGAATTTGAGACTGTGCCAAGTTAAAAATATATGACTCTTTTTCACAGTTTGAGGCTTGCAAAATAAGCTGGCTCAATCACACCTTTGTGTCTCAATGATGAAACACCAGCTTTCTTCTCTTGGTTTAGAGTTGGAAACTGCCAATCGACTTAGGTAATTAAGATTTCAACATTTCCTAAGAAAAAAGACCTACTGCATGTGATCCTGACATTCCAACCAGTAATGATTTGTTTATTTTTTTAAGTCTCAAGAAAAACAATTTTATTATGAAAAGTAGATGTTGGAAACTGAGAAAAATTTACACAAGTTATTACATAAGTATAAAAAATGAAATTGATTTTTTTATTTTCCAGTCTTCCCCAAAGTAAGAAAACAAAAAGCAAACTCAAGTAGCTGACAACTAACCCAACAATCAATAAATTAAAAAACAGGTACATTTGACCTTTGAAGAGTGCTGGGTTAGAGGCATGAACACTCATGCTGTTGAAAATCTAAGTATAACTTTTAATTCTCCCAAAGCTTAACTGCAAGTGGCACCATTGCCTAGAATCTGACTCATTCACATGATTTCAAGTTGGTCTGGCTACTGTCTGGACTCTCAACTGGGCTGTGGGCTGGGTGACTTGGTTGCTTCCCACATGTGCCTCTACATAGCCTGCTTGATCTTCCTCACAGCATTTTGTAGCTAGGCTCCAAGAACAAACATCCCAAAAGAACCAGGAGAAAGTATATCATAATCTTGTAAGTTAATCTTAGAAGTTATGTAATATACTCTACTGAACAAGACCATCACAAACATCCATCTACAGATCGCACTGTTATATGGGAAGTGCACACTATGGAAACATGTATGGAATGGGAGGTTGGTGTGGATATCTTCAGAAAACATGAGCTGCTATAGGAAAATACTGGGCATTGATTTAAAATTTTTTCTTTAATTGTCTTTCTTTTATTTGCTCCAAGGAAAAGTAACAGCTACTTACTTCTACAATTTTTACATTGCCATTTCATCAGTGGCTTGCTGTAGAATTAAATCTTTTCATTCACTTAACAACATGTGGTTCTGCCTATAGTAACATTTTACTAAATATTAATGCTACCTTGGTGCATTTATTTTATTCCTGTTTTCATAAGTTATTTATTTTTCTTATTTCCCTTTGTTTATACCCCTGCTTTCAAAAGAATAAAAGAAATTACAAAGTGTTACAAAACATCAAGTTTCTAAGTAGGTGAAGAATGGCAGTTCTTAAGTGATATATATTTTTTAGATTAATTGTTTTAATCAGGAACATTTCAGCCTCTCTACCCTTCTCTTGCATTTTCACAAACAGCATGACAGTAATTAACATCTACGTAGGACTATTCCAGACATCAAAAGGCATGAAAGAAGAATTCAGCTGTAAAGCCCTTGAAGGCTGTTACTTTGTCATATTTAAGATTGTCAGCACCTACCAGGAAGTCTGACTCATGGGAGTTACTCAGTAAATGTCTGTCTAATAAATGAATGAATCTATAAAGACATGAAGAAAGACATGGCTTCTGTTCACCATGAGGTAATGAATTATTTGGAAGAAGGTCAATAATTTGTAAGGTAAAGGGGAAAAAAAAGGTATAGCATAGGCTAAGATGTCTCCAAAATCAAAGAGCACTGGAATAGTAAGGTGAAGATAAAGGAAGAAACAATAACAAGAACTATCTGTTACTAACATCAGAACTTAGATAGCAGTGTGGGGGCTATAGAGATTGCTGAGAGGCAGAGTGGTGAAGTGCAGAGAGTAGAGTATTGAACCACAAGTAAAGGCCAAAGCAGACAGACATTCACAAAGTGAATGAGGATAGCATAGTGATTGGGAACATAAGCTTCAGAGTCACAGACCTAGATTCAAATATCAGCCCTAATAGTGGTGTGATGAATAACATTTCCTGAGTTTTCATTATACCAAAGGATATGTGCATTGACAGAATGGTTCTGGGGTGAAAACCCCATGATGAATGTTTATTGCAATGATTCTGCCTCTACAACACTCCACATGTCAAGGGACATCTAGGTCAGTGTGTAACATGGAACCTCTGGATCAGGAAGAAGATCTAATTAGAAAGGAGGACACTGAAGAGAGAAACTGCTGTTCTTTATTGCATACCAGCTCCTTGTTAAGCTGCTGAAAAGAAGTAGTAAACAAAACTCCAAGGTTCTCCAACTTTGTTTCTACTCAACCTACATCTTCAGATTGCTATAAGGATTAATGTAAAATGCTTAACAAAGTGCCTGGCATATGATAAACACTCAATAAATGTTCACTACTATTGCATTATTATTGAGTTTCTACTAGTCTCTTAAGTATCTGCTTTCAAACATAAATTGATAGACTTCATATCAAAAGTATGCTATATAAACATATGCTATAGAATATTACTATTGTAGGAGTTGTATTAGATAATGGCTGCTTAAAAATAACAGCCATTAAACATCAAGAATCTATAGATTTTTTTGAGAATCATCTGGGAGTGGGCAGATCTAGCTGGTCCTGGCTGGTCAGCTTAGCACGACCATACCATATGCATGCTTTTGTTATGCTGATGGAAGCAGCAACAAGGGACAAACATAAACATTCAAGAATGCTTGCGTTTTTAGCTTTAAAATTTGCACACTATCGCTTCTCAGCCTTTTGGCTAAGATCAAGTGTAAAACTTGCACACTATCACATTCACTAATTATTCGATTAGTCAAAAGCAAATGTGCTATTTGGTCATATCCAAAGTTCAAAGGAGAAAAATACACTTAACTTCTTTAGTGAGAAGAACTATAAAGTCATAAAGGGGATAAATGAGAATGCTACACTAATACAATCTACAAAAATGATAGCCTTACACAATTTCGTTTGTCATTTGTCACCAACAGAGAAGTCTATGGGTGATGACCTATCTTCTAAAAAAAAAAAAGAAAAAGAGAGAGAGAGAGAGAGAGACAGCATGGCTGACAAACCTTTCTTCATGCCTGGATTGGGTTAAATAGTGTCCACTCAAATTTCACATCCACTTAGAACCTTCACTATGGTCACTTCATACTGGTCAAGGAAACAATACAACAAGAGGATATTTCAATTCTAAATGTTTATACACCCGACTTAAATGCTTACAGATTTACAAAACAGACTTTAATTGGTCTGAATAGGATGATATTCTACAACAACATAATAGCTGGAGAATTTAACATCTCTCCTGACAGAACTAGACAGATCCTCTAAACCGAAACTAAACAAAGATACAAGGGACCTAAATGTAACTCTAGAACAAATGAGCTTAATAGATATATACAGAGCACACTATCCCAAAGCTAAGGAAGATACATTCTTCTTGCCAGTCCATGCAATATACTCCAAAATAGACCATATATTAGGACAGAAATCACAGTTCAACAAAATTAAAATAATTGAAATTATACTTTGTATCTGCTTGAACCACAAGGCAATAAAGGTTGAACTTAATTCCAACAAAAATTTTCATTCCTATATAAAGGCATGGAAATTAAACAACCTTACACTGAATGACAGTTGGGTCAAGGAAGATATAAAGGAGGAAATTATTAAATACCTCAGACATAACAACAATGAAGCTACAAGCTACAAAAAACTGTGAAATACTGCAAAAGTAGTCCTAAGAAGGAAATATACTGCATTAGATGCTGATAGCTGAAAAACAGAAAGAGATAGCATAACAACATAATTAATCATCTTAAGGAAATGGAAAAGAAAGTGCAATCCAATTCCAAACGTATCACAAAAAAAGAAATAAAATTAAATCAGAAATAAATGAAATTGAAAGCAAAAGAATCATTAAGAAAATTAATAAAATATTAATCTGGTTCTTCAAAAATAAAAATAAAATTGATAAAACTTTGGCCAGATTAACTAGAAATAGAAAAGTAAAATCTCTAATAATTATAATCAGAAATGAAAAAGAGGGAAATAACAATTGATACCACACATACACAAGAGATTTTCTCTAACTAATACAAGTAGCTCTATGCCCAGAAATTTGACAACATGGAGGAAATGGCCCAAAGTCTGGAATCACACTACATTCCCTAGACTTAACCAGGAAGAAATAGATATCTTGAACAAACCAATATCAAGCACTGAGATTGCAGAAACAATAAAAAAGCTTCTAACTCTGGACCAGATGGCATCACACTAGCATTCTATCAAATCTCCAAAGATGAGCTTGTGCTTATAACTGCAGAACCTATTCCATTGAGAAGGAAGAAAACTTCCCCCACATATTCTTTGAAGCAAATATCACCAAAACCAGTAAAGGGCCCAACTATAAAGGAGAACTATAGACCAATTTCACTAGTGAATATTGATGCAAAAATAATCAAAAAATTCTTAGCTAATAGATTACAACTCACATTAAAAAATTATACATCATGATCAAGTAGACTTTATCCCAGGATGCAAAGTTGGGTTAACATACACAAATCCATAAATGCAATTCACTGTATCAATAGAAGCAAAAACGAATACCATATGATTATTTCCACAGAGGTATGATAAAATTTAGCATCCTTTTCTAACAAGAACACTTAAGAATATAGGCCTAGTTGGCACATTTCTTAAACTGACTGAAGTCATACAGAACAAACCCATAGTTAATATACTGAATGGCGAAAAACTGGGGCTTTTCCACTTAGAACTGTAATCAGACAAGGATGTCCATTATATGTCCACTAGTATTCAACATAGTTCTAAAAGTTCTAGGCAATGTGATCAGGCAAGAGAAAGATATAAAGGGCATCCAAATGGGGAAAGAGGAGATCAAACTCTCACTCTTTGCTGGTGATATGATCCTATACTTAGAAAACTTTAGAGACTGAACAACAAGACTCCTGGAAATGATAAAAAAAATACAGTAATGTATAAAATCACTGTCCACAAATCAGTAGCCTTTGTATACACCAATAACAGCCAAGTTGAGAAGCTAGTCAAAGACACAATTCCTTTCACAATAGCTTCAAAACCAATGAAATGCCCAGAAATATACTGAACAAAAGAGGTGAAGGATCTCTACAAAGAGAATTATGAAACCCTAGGAAAAGAAATATCAGAAGACAAGAAGAAATGGAAAAGCATATCATACTCTTGACTGCCAAGAATCAACTTTCTTAAGATGTCTACACTACCCAAAGCAATCTACAGCTTCAATGAAAATCTTAATAAATTACCAATATCATACTTTGAAGAATGGGGAAAAAAAAGTTCTTCATATTGTATGGAACCATGAAAAAAAAAAAAAAACCTGTATGGAGAAGACAATTCTCAGTAATAAAAATGAAGGTGGAGGCATCACTCTACCAGACATAAGATTATATTAAAAGTCTACAGAAATCAAAACAGTATTGGCAAAAAATAGAGGAATAGATATATGGAACTGAATAGAAAACAGTCTTTAATAGCTGTCTGATTTCTGATAAATAAAACAAAAACACACACTGGGGAAAAGAATCCCAATTTAATAAATAATGCTTGGAGAACTAGATAATCACATGTAAAAGACTGAAAATAAAGTTTCATAGTTCTCTTTAGAGAGATCCTTCACATCCTTTATTAGGTAAACTCCCAAATATTTCATCTTCTTTGGCACTACTGTGAACGGAATAGAGTCTTTGTTTTTTCAACTTGGCTATCATTGGTATGTATAAAGGCTACAGATTCATGAGTGTTGATTTTGTAAC
>CAUYON010194632.1:0-14220 GCA_963573935.1 Arctocebus calabarensis | reverse complement strand
TTTTTCTTCATAATCAGTAGAAAAACCAAGTTGGTAGAGTATTACACTTAAAATGTCTAATATAAACATTTAGAAAAGCTGGATTAAAAAATAACAAATTTGGTATACCATGGAATATTATGCAGCCTTAAAGAAAGATAGAGACTTTACCTCTTTTGTGTTTACATGGATGGAGATGGAACATATTCTTCTTAGCAAAGTATCTCAAGAATGGAAGAAAAAGTATCCAATGTACTCAGCCCTACTATGAAGCTAATTTATAGCTTTCACATGAAGGCTATAACTCAATTATAGCACAAGAATATGGGGAAAGGGGAAAGGGGCAAGGGAAGGGAGGGGAGGAGGGAGGTTAGATGGAGGGAGGGTAATTGGTGGGGCCGCACCTACAGTGCATCTTAGAAGGGTATAGGCGAAACTTAGTAAATGCAGAATGCAAATGTCTTCATACAATAACTAAGAAAATGCCCTGAAGGCTATGATAAACAGTTTGATGAAAATATTTCAGATTGTGTATGAAACCAACACATTATACCCCTTGATTGCACTAATGTACACAGCTATGATTTAATAATAAAAAAAACTTTAATAAGAATTGATAGACTCTTAAACAAAGAAAAATAACAAACTTGGGCGGTGCCTGTGGCTCAAAGGAGTAGGGTGCCGGCCCCATATGCTGGAGGTGGTGGATTCAAACCTAGCCCTGGACAAAAACTGTAAAATAAATAAATAAATACATACATACATACATACATACATAACAAATTTGCTCTTTTACCTATAGCTTAACCTGAAAAAGAAGGTGGGGAATGGGAGTAATCTCAGATGCTAAACTTCAAGAAGGTTCTGAAAACCAATCTTACATGTGTATAAAATAACCTTAAGGTTACCAAGAAATAGAGTATCAGTACTATTAATCTGGATATTTTATGGTATTTTGCTGGGGTCTTAAGTAGTATGGCTCCAATGATATTTTCAGGGACTGAAATACTACTTGAATGTTTTCCCACTTTGCGAATTAGGTGGCTTTGACGTATAGGTAAAAATGTGTGTGTGTGTGTGTGTATCTAAATGCCCTTGCAAGGACTTGGTTATAATTCATGCCACACAAGACTAATGGATAAAACAAGCCTTGCTAAAACTTACTTCGCCATCAAAGTCAACAAAACACACAGGGGAAAAATGTATCTAAGCAAGGGTCAGAAGATGTGACAAACAAGAAGATTTAATCGCACAGAATTGTATATAGTAAGATAATAACCTAATTCTAGGTAAGCTGGAATAGTTGTGGAAGACTAATATTCCTTATGAGGGTGAAGGGAAAAGCCAGATAAAAATAAGAAATATGTATCTGGAGGCATCATTGGAGGCTACAGAAGGAAGGAAACCCAGGAGATCTGGATTTTGGAGATGGTGTAACCACAAGCTGACTTTTTTTGCAGTCACTTTTTTCCCTGGCACAAATGTTGATTTAGAAGAGAGCAAAGACTAAGATTTTGGATTTTCCCTGAGAACAAAAATCCTTCTAGGAAAAGAAAATCTAGTATATATTGTGATTGTGTGGTCTAAAAAGAGGAAAAAAGAAAATTGGAGGCATGATAATTCTTTAATTGGAGACCCGATGGCTTTCTCCATAAAACATTCCCCAGATTCTGAAACTGCACCAGGAAAGAGATTGAAAGTCAGCCAAGGGGGAGACTCAGAAAGGCAGAGCAGAATTTTCTGGAAGCTCATCATACAAAGGAGACAAGGACTAGAGTTCAGGAATAACCAGGGACGGGAGTCCCAGATAATACAATCACCTCCCAGTTGAATGCTCTAAAAGTCATGACCTAGAGGTAGATATGAAATTGAAGTAGACTGAGCTCTACAAAAATTGTGACCCAACTTTGAATCAGCTTGGTTTCTGATTGGATTAACATGCTTGCTCAAGAAAGAGATAAATCCCCTCTGGAGGGAGATAATATCATATGACCTCCAAAATTTAATACACACAGTATCTAACATTCAATCAAAAATAATTACTTTTCCAGCTTCCAGAAACAGACCACATTTCTTAGTTTATGGTCCTCCTCCACATTCAAAATAAATACTCATATCAATCTGACATCTGCACTGTCATCCCACCTCCTCTGACTCTCCTGCCTTTCTTTCTCATCTTTTAAGAACCTTTGCAAATGTATTGGACCCACTCAGATAATCCTAGATAATCTTCCTATTTGAAGATCCTTAATCACATCTTCAAAGTCCCTTTTGCTATGGAAGATAACATATTTACAGGCTCCTAGGATTAGGACACAGACATTGGTGGGAGACGGCTGATCTGCCGATTACTAGAGTGGAATAAAGATAAAAAATGGCAATGAGATACCATTGTAAAATATTTTAGAAAAATGTATATCTCGGTTCACAGCAAATGTTGGTGAAAGCGTAATGGAAAGGCAACCTTTATACACTTCTCATGAACATGTAGATTTTATAGTCACTTTAAAGGTGACTTTGACAATACTATATTTTGTGTCCATCCTAGAAATATCCCACATGCACACAGAGAAAAAAGCTCAAAGCTATAACGATACCACTGTTATTAATAATGACAAAGAGCAATAATCAGTTTCTCAGTTGGAGAAAAATAAATAACCATGTTTTGTTTTTACAATAGAATCCTATAACTCAGATATAATGAGTGAACTAAATGCTTATAGACAAACCTCAAGAAGAAAAGAATAGGGAAATGATGGTTTATTTACAGGTAAAGTTATTCAGAATCATAGTGAAGAAGGTGGAACTAGCACCTAGATTTGAACTTATACTTATAAAGAGGCATGTACATTTTTAAGCACATATAATAATAATTTGTATATCAATACTTATCTATAGGAAATAACAGCCAAAAATTTTAAATCATGGTTGTCTCAGCAGAGGGAGCAGGTTGGAGAAATATAGAAAGACATTGGATATATATGTCCTATTTTTAAATCTGGAATAATTAGTTACATATTAACCTCTTTGATATTGAATGAAATTTAAGATTATTATTCATTTTATTATTTTTCTAACATTATTTCTTATTTTTCTAATCTTTATACTTAAATTTTTATAAATGAAGATATGTTTTAATGACATAACCAAATTATCACAAACCTGAAATTTAAGGCAGCATATTGAAGTAGGGATCAAGGTCAGCTGAATCATATGCAATTCATGAAGAGGTCATAAAATTGAACGTGACAACTCAAATGATAAGAAAATAGTCCTAAGAAAGAAAGATAACTAATTTGACTGTCTCATCATATATTCCTGGAAGTTTATGGAACGTCTTAAAAAATTTATACATGAATGGGGACCCAAAAGTTTCATTATCTAGCAATATATCTTTATATCCATCATAAAATAGCAATTTCTCTAGAATGGAGTAAAATAGTTTGGAAACATACCATGTTTTTTTCTCCCCCCTTCCTTATTCATAATGAGTACAGCAGGGAGCTAGCTCTCTCTCTCTCTTTCACCTCTCATGGCCCTGCTCCTGAGATTTCATTTGCACAATTTATTCTTTTGTCAATGGCAAACATGTGAAGAAGAATTTATTGACAAACCTAATTCTAGAATATCAATGCTAACTAATTCCTCATCACAATCAGATTGGGTCCTACAATACTGGCACAGATCACATATAAAATTATTACCCTTTTTGAACCTTCCTAAACTGTCAAACTGTCCCTATTCTGAAATATGCCTCTAAAGTTGGTTAATTTTTCTCCAAGATCTAATCTACAAGTATAAGCCTTGATCTGGATGCTAGTTCTTTTTGTCTCATCACAAGATTTTCTAGAAGTTTATCCCAATATAAACAATAGTTGTCCCAGTCTGTTTGTGCTGCTATAACAGAATACCATAGACTAAATCTTATAATTTATAAAGAACATAAATGTATTTTTTCACAGTTTTGGAGGCTGAGAAGTTCAAGGTCAAGGCACCAGCAGGTTCAGTGCCTGGCAAGGGCTGCTCTGTGCTTCCAAGATGGCGCCTTGCTCTTGCATCTTCCAAGGGGATAAACATTGTATCTTCACATGGCAAAAGGAGCAGAAAAGAACAAACTCCTTCAAGGCCTTTTATGGACACCCTAATCCTATCCACGAGGACTCTACTGTCATTACTTACTCATCTCTTAAAGTCTCTATCTCTTAATGCTCTCAATTGGCATTTAAGTTACTGGCAATTAAGTTTCAATACATGAATTCTCAGAGACATTCAGTCTATACCAGTAGTAAATGAAGTAATACTACCAATTGTGATAAATCTCACCTCCAAAATCCAAGTTACAGCAACTTGCCCTTTACCTTTGCAGGATTTTCTTGCAAGCTCTATACTTCTGAAACTCAGAAATTGGAAGAAGCTCTTTTATTGCCATAAAATTGACTTCCGGTCTTTTTGGCATGCATTTTACATTTATCTTACCAAGATAACTTGATAGAAAAGCTGCTTTTGGTTTTCAAACTTGAGGGACTTCTACATGTTTCTTTGCATCATAGAATTTATCCCTGAAAGACTTAGGAAGGAAGCACTGGGGAAATTTGACCATTTACTGAGTATATTTATATAAACTATTATACACAAAATTTGGAAAATAGATACAATTATTTTAGCGTACCAGTGAGCTATCCATGAAGTTTAATCTGGTAAAAATCCATCTTATTGAGCCAGAGAAACCCTGTTTTGACTAGGGAATAAAGGCAATGTTCTGGAACCTAAGATTTACAACTATTTCAGTCAATTTCCAGAGATTCTTGAAGGTCCAGTAATTTATTTTTTCTTAGCATGTAGTTACTCTAATAAATGACAAATGGCAACATAACATGTTGGGAGAGAATTAGGAGGTTTTCTATATAGGCTTGTGAAAGTTATACCGGATCCTTCTTCAATAAAGGCTTCCTTCTCTGCAGAAGCTCTGGATCTGGGAATAGACTAAGGAAAGTTAAGTAAGAGTCTTAGGTCAGACTTCTGTTCACAAGACTTTTTTTTTCTTACTTATAAAAATAGGTGTGATTCTGGTAGACTTCTGATCATTTTATGGCCTAGGAATCAATGACAGTTACCCACCACCACAAATATCTGTGAGTTAATCCATTCGAGGGACCACATGTGCCACTTTCCAGTTGCCATAATTATGTTCGTGCTTCTGGCATTTAAGGGTGGCTATGAAAAATCAGTAACTCCAGTACTCTGTCTTTGCATTTAAAATAAAACATCCCATGTCAATGGCAGTGTCTCCTGCCAGCATCCCAAATCAATAGAGAACAGTTGCTGGAGCACTTTTCAAGGATGATGGAGCTGTTGTCACCAAAGCGGTTTTGAAGAAACTCTTTTTAAGGGCCCGTTCGGGAAACACAGGCGGTAAATGAATGTGCTATATCTGAGCAATCCATTTTAAATTTGTGTCGCCTTAAGTCTAGATTCCTTCCCAATCAAATTCATGACTTTCACGTAGGAGACCCGTCAGGGCTTTAAATTTAGCTGCAAAATAGTGGCAACTGCAGGATCAAAACTGGAATTTGATTTTTATGCATCTCAGCCCTATGACACAATTGATAATCTCTATTTCTTAGCACAGATAAATTCTATTATTTTCTTTGTGTATCTTGAACCAAGAATGTCGGACATAAGTTTGCAATTTGTTTTAAGTTTTCGAAGCCCTTTAGAAGCAAGCACTCACTCTACAGCCCCTGAAGTCCTTATCTGCCCACAGATGGCTCTCATTCCCCTCAAACACTTACCTTCTCAGAGCATTTCCTTGCACGTGATAAGAGATGAAAATTAGAGGTCTGTTTCATATTTCTTGCCCATGTCCTTTCATTTGGGCTAGATTTCAGGGCCTTTAGCCGGAATCAGACCAGATGACCAATTCCAGATACTTCCTATTTGCCGGAAGTCTTGTTTTCTACAATGAGTTCTGGAATCAGCTTCTATATTACTTAGTCAGTTAGCAAGCAAAAAAAAAAAAAAAGCCAAGCTTAATGGTTTAAACTGCAAATGAGCTTATTATAAAGACATAGACAACTGGAGAAATTTGATGAGGATAGAGGGACCCCCTAAGGGTTAAGACTCCAGAAATAATGCCACAGCCACATCACAGAACCAGCCCAATGAGGGAATAGCTATTGCCATCATCACTGAACAATTTAGACTAGAATGTATATGACTACCAATGATAAGACTTTGTTCGCATCTAGTACTGATATCACTTGGTGCCAGGAATTCAGTTCTCTAGGTAATTTACCCCTGAGAGCCAAGTGCTTAAATACCGTACTGGCTAGCATGACTAGCAACATGGACTCCTGATGGAGCCTCCCTTTCAACACTGCTCACTTTTGAACAGCTATCTAGCGCCTATTAGTTTAATCAGGTTTGCCTGGTCACTTGCTTGTTGTTTCAACTACTGGAGATGCTGCAAAACGAATATTGTTTTATTACATTGAAAATCTGAACACATAAGTAGAAAATGTGCCAAACATAAAGTAGTTTTCATAAATGCTGGATAATCAGAAAATGTAACAGAGCTCCAGTATTCCTTTGTGTTGAATCTTCCTCTGTGCATCATTTTTGTCTTAGTGTCTTTGCTGTAAATAGTGTAAGGTCTTGTTTCTTTGTTTTCACTTTTGTTTGTTTTATTTAGGGTATTTATCTTTTCTTTTATTTTCTTGCTTTATTTCTCCTTTCCAGTATAGTTCTAATATTCGAGTTTTCTTAAAACTTTTTTTCTCAAGTGATTTAACTTATTCTTTAGTATTTGCTTTAAATTAATGTAGATTTTTAAAATTAAGCTTTATTTCTCTATTACGATCAAAAATGGAAAAGAAAGCATTGCATTTCACATCAGCAGGATAAGAAATTCAGCCTAGATGTATGTACTTCTTGCATTCCATACTAACCACATGGTTTTTATTAAAATAACCTGGGAATTTTTAATTTAGTTTTTACATTTTTTCTAATTGTTTTCTCTTTTTCAAATTAGTGTGTCACACCTTTTGGAGGCAAAACATGATTGTAAGAGGGACTTTACCCAACAAATGCAATCAGTGTAACATGCTTTCTTGTACCCTCAATGAATCTCCAACAATAAAAAAAATTAATAAATGGGACTTGATTTAAAAAATTAATATTTAACATATATTTTATAACTGTTAATTATTTTTGAAGCTCAATTTTCTCATATAATTTTTATATTTATTTGCTTTCATCTGTTAATAGAGAAACTTTTCTAAAAATATTTTGCCAGGAAAGCTATTGGGTTGTCAACTTTCAAAATCATTGCCTGTCTTAAAAAATTTTTTATAAGGCTTTCTTTTAAGAAATATAATTTAGAGAAGTGGAGCCCAAAATAGTGGACTAGAAGCAGCCTGGATGATGCCGCTCTGTGGACAGGATTGAAACTGGAGAGCAGATACTCGCTTGTGGCCTCATCACCTGAGAGCTCTGGGAATGCATGGTGAGGAGGCAGAGGGGAAGTGAAGAAGATGGAAGTGGACAGCTGCTCAGCAGGGGTGGAGGTAATTAGGGAAGGCACCTGACATGGGAAAAGGATAGAGGCAAGAATTCCAGGCAGCTGGAGTGGCAGGAGGGCTTCTCCCTTGAAGTCAGCTTCCAGACAGAGACAGAAACCTGCTGGACACCCTGCAGCCGTGTTACTCCAAAGAGACAGCCGACTGTGCGCCTTGCGTCCTTTGCCAAGAGACAGCCGGCTGTGCGCCTTGCGTCCTTTGCCAAGAGACAGCCGGCTGTGCGCCTTGCGTCCTTTGCAAAGAGACAGCCGGCTGTGCGCCTTGCGTCCTTTGGCTGGTGCCATTATAACAACTTAACCTTGGAACGCTACTTTATTTCAGGGTCCAGACCTATGACTGCAGCTTCTCCTTTTCCCCTGGCCAGCCCAGAGAGGGAGCAGGGAAAGGTGGCACTCCCCTGTGCCCAGTGAGCAGCTGACATGCACCCCACCACTGCAATGGGCCCTGGGCAGAGCAAGAGACCCAGCCAGTGAAAGGCTGGCACCTAGGGCTGTGGTCCAGGCGATTCTGCCCAACTGCACTTCCCATGGGACAAAGGCAGCACACACACCTTGTGGGCCTGGAGGCTGCTGTGCCCTGCACACCTGCTACGCCCTGAGCTCCACCCTGCCCAGACCTTGTCCTGCCCATGCACCTGTCACCTCAGCTTCCCAGGTCTATACACACGTGTGCTGTGCCCAGCAGACCTCCTGCATCCCATGCGTACTTCCCATGCTGCCAGCCAGCTCCACCTTGTCTGTGCACCTGGCACCAGGACCAGCCCTGCCCCAGTGGCTGGACAACAACTACAGGAAATGGGGAGGTGCGGCAGAATAGCAGCACAGATGGCCCACAGTAGGACACAAATGTAACAAAATAATCACATGGTTGAGTGAAACCCCTTGGAGTCTTGAGTTTGAATGGAAAATATCAGTGCAAATGCCTGATAAACTGTTATTTAAAAAAAGTTTTCTGGCTGGGTACAAGAACTCCCACTACACTCCTAACACTCTGGAAGGCAAAAATGGGAGGATTGCTTAAGGCCAGGAGTTTGAGACTAGTTACAGCAAGAGCAAGTCCCCTTCCCAACTAAAATAGAAAGAGGAACTGGGTGTGGTGGTGGGCACCTGTAGTCCCAGCTACTTGGGAGGCTGAGACTCCAGGAACACTTGAGCCCAGGAGTTTGAGGTTGCAGTGAGCTAGGATGACTCTACCTCATTCTAGCACAGGCAAAGAATGAGAGCTTATCTCAACATAAAAGAAAATAATATTTCTCAACTCTAAATATGAAAAAAGTCATGAAAGAATGGCCAAACCAAGCACAATGGGCACTTTTTGTACCCAGATTATGAACACCACATATTATTAGTAGTAATATAGCACAGAAGGATGTAGTCATTCTCTTTCTTCAACATAACTCATGTCATGTCCTTGAACCTTCTGATGACCTTATTTGAAACAAATTGGATAACAAATATTTGATAATATTTGTGGGGCCACTATAAATTCAAACAATAAATTTGACATTTATTTAATGCTATTAAGGAAGTATTGTCAATTCAAGGGTTTAAAGGATTATAATGAGGAAGCTTTAAAATTGTTTTTGTTTTAGAAATAAAAATTGAAATATCTATGGGAAAATAATATCATCTCTGAGATTTTCTTTGAAATAATTTGGGGGAAAGGAATAGGTTTAGGTATAGTTCTCAAACTTTTAGCAGTTTTTAACACAACTGACCACTCATTTATTCCAGAAACACTCTTCTTTTGCCCCATCACTGCATACTTTGAGTTTTCCTCTGTGACCTTTCAATCTTAGTCTTTGGGGAATTTCTTCTTCTCGACTTAACCCCTAAATACATGAATATCTTATGACTCCTACCTGGGATTATACCTAATTTTTGTATGGTATTTTCTCATTCGATTATTTCATGCTTTCCAATAGCTTTAAAGTATTGGAAAAACTCTCACTAAAAACTCCCACATTTATATTTGAGGTTAAACTAGTCTTTTGAATATCATGTTCTTACGTGGCATACCTACTTGAATATATCCATGAACAAAGTCTTCATTTCTGCCACTGACTCCCTTCTTTAATTCTGATTCCTTGAAGATAAAAAATAAAGTTTTCCCCATAACGCTAGTTTGCATCACTCTGCTTTATTGTATTACCAACATCAAAGAAAAATCAAAAGTAACACTCTATGTTTACTTACGATCTGTTTATTTTTTATCTGACCACTAGAAAAGGCTTTCTGAAAACATACATTTTGTTTTCTTTCTTCTTCTTCTTCTTTTTTTTTTTTTTGTAGAGACAGAGTCTCACTTTATCACCCTCAGTAGAGTCCTGTGGCATCACACAGCTCACAGCAACCTCCAACTCCTGGGCTTAGGCGATTCTCTTGCTTCAGCCTCCCAAGTAGCTGGGACTACAGGCACCCACCACAATACTTAGCTATTTTTCTGTTTTGCAGTTCAGCTGAGGCCAGGTTTGAACCCACCACATTCAGTATATGGGGCCAGCGCCCCCTACCTTTAGTACCTAAAATACTGTTAGACACAGAGTGAAAAATGTTATCACACTTTTGTTGGTTTTCTAAAAAACAAGCTGATATATACTAAAAGGTATATTATTAATAATTGCTTGCTTACTTAAGCTGCTTTATGTTTTGCAAATATTTTCATATGAAATGTCTCATGTAATGACCATGGCAACACTAGGTGTAGGGATTATTATTCCCATTTTGAACGTGAAGAATACTGTGGCTGAGAAAGCTTATACAGATACGAAGCTGAGCTTCGACTCCAGGTCTTCTGATTTTCCAGAAGGATATTTCTACTTCATCATATCCATCATTCTTGCTTAAACAAATCAATAGGCAAAGGCAATTAAAAATGTATTATTTAAAAGAAAAAAGTTATAGTGTAATCTGTCTGCTACCAGATGTCTGGATGGTCACAGAGGTATAAAACCACTTGAAGGCCAGCTGCTTTCTGGTACACTGGATTCAACAATGGAGATAGCCAGGGTCAGCCTTGGTGAGAAGTTCTATTAAGTGTAGGATGACAGAATGGAGCATATGGTGATCTTCCCTATATAATCATTTTGTGAACTCATTGAAAAAAAAAATCAATAAAATGGCCTTAGTAAGTGACAAAAAAATTAGAGTGAACGTTGTACCTACCTGATTATTTAGAATAGCCTTTACAAAGGAGACTAAGATGAGCATTTGCAGACTTAGTTTGAGAGATTTATCTGCATTTTTTATTCCAGATCTTGCCACTTATTTCCCCAATGATACACTTTCCAGTTTTCACAACACGTGGCCAAACCATTAGCCATTTCCCATGCATTTGTATAGATTCCTACCTCATTCCACCATCCTTCCAGCAAAGTGGAGCACTGTGATGCTACCTGCGCATTGACTAATGTAAGGCCGGGTATTTCTAGGAAGAGAGGGTGGGCAGGCAGCCTCAGGAGTGGAAGCATTCTGGTGGGCATTTGCTGTGCTTTTTTTGTTGTTGTTTCAGTATTCAATTTCTCTTTCTAATATCACCCTAAAAATTTCCTTGAGGAACTAGTTCCTACTGAATTATGTTGAATAAAGTTATTTTTAACATACATTTTAAAACAAAAAAGCGAGAAAGAGTGACTGTGGCCTTGAAATTTCTCATTTCCCATCTATCTTCTTTTGTAAGGGAATCCATGGGAATTTGATGGAGAAGCTCAAAGCACAAATAAGGAGTATGTATCAGATCAGGGCATCTCCCATAGTTTGCTAAGAAACTCAAGAACAGTAACTGACAGTTAGACCACATGTCCTTTACAAAAAAAATCTTAATTAGGAGAATGCAGCTCTAAAATTTCAGGCTTGCTAACGACCAGATTCCAAAATTGCTTTTTCTACAGTATGATTTTGATTCTTAACCATATTTGTCTACTATTTTGCATCCATATATTTTTTATCACTTAGTTTTCTCTAAGATTTAGAAATAGGAAATCTTAAAATTGTACAGTTCACGTGTTTTTTTGTTTGTTTGTTTGTTTGTTTTGTTGCACTTTGGCTGGGGCCAGATTTGAACCTGCCACCCTCTGTATATGGGCTGGCGAGACCTACCCACTGAGCCACAGGCATCGCCCATTTTTTTTTTTTATATTTCTATACAGTTATACATAAATTTATTTTCTTCTTTGACATTTCACTGAACTATGTTTCTGGCATGTTTCTGTGAATTTTAGTGAAAACACTGGTGAAGTTTTAGGTTGTAGTTCCCATGGTGCACTTGAAACAATTTCTTTGGGAAGGTATGCGATTGAATCTCCATAAAATATGCATTGCATTATAAATCATGATTAGCAATGGAAGTGTATTATAAATCTTGCATAACAGCCTTAGCCATTATTATAGGTACTGCTTATTCAGTGCTCTCTCTAAGAATGTCGTTGAAATTCCCCATTTGTAGGTCAAGTTAATCTTTCAATCTAATGAGCAGATTTTTGTATTTATCCTCATCTCTTATAATTATGTCTGATTAATTTTTTTCTGGCATTAAACCCTCTACCTTAAAGTTAGTTTTACTTTCTAAAAATCTTTGCAATGAGTGTCTTTATTATAGATTGCTAGAACTGCTAAAAGAAATTATATTTTCACCAATTTTCCCTTGAATATTTGACCCATTTCTAGAAAGGTGAACCATTTTCAAATTCCCAGTGATTCCAATCTATGCCTTCATTCTGAAGCAGCTGTGTGCAATAAAAATGAAGGAAATTTTAATCTGCAAAATGGTAACATTTCACCCTGAAAAAAATTTACCATCCATGAACATCTGATTTTTTGTATATGAAAGTTGGCGATTTAAAATTTTCAAATAGGCCCAAATTATTAAATGATTAACCTCCAGGTCTCATATTTTCATTAAGATTTAATTTCCTTTTCTATTAAAATAGTAAAAGCTCACAATTTGAGAAACAAAGAATATGCTAGGCTTACAATGGACATATTTCTTCTCATTCCCAGTATTTTTGCCAGCAATCAACTTTCACTCATAAGAATTAATCACTTTCAACTATTTTATGTTTTTTGCATTTACAGCCATATTTCAAAATAGCATGGTTATACTATTAATTACATAGAATCTCCATAGTTGACCACTCCCTACACTGACCACCTCAAGTTGACTTAATTTTCATTGACCAGACACGTACCACATATATGTACCAGTACAATAGGCCTGGTTCCTTTTGTGACTTCTTCCATACATGGACCAGTTGTTACAGTCCCCGAGGTGGTCCATCTACAGAGATTCTACTGCATTTAATTTTCTCACAGAAGAGGAAGATTAGCTTCAGTATATTCCTTTCCTCATACACAATCACAGGTATGTTTGTACACACCTCCCCCATGCCCAACTTCCAAGTATGGCTATATCATCTTTTAGGGTTAAATTAGCACTAAGTGTTTAGTTTAGTATGAGCAGGTAAATATTGTTTATAGCTAAGCCACTAAGTAAGCTGCCCTTATTAAAATTTCAGGCAACATTTTATATTTGCTTTAAAATATATATCTACCTAGCACTAACATAGCAAGGGCTTCAATTCTCCTCTAAATATATTTATCAGGTGTTTCAGCGAATATCACTTATTCATCAGGATATACCTCCTAAACCCTCTACATACCCATTTCACATTATATTGTTTGCTGTACAGATTTCACCTTAAAACTTGTTTAATCAATTTCCCTGCAAATCCTTTTCATTTTTTTAGTAGATTTCTGAGAATGGATATTTAGGAGGTAAAATGTTCACAATTTTACATACCTGAAAAGGTCATTATTCTACATTCATAATTGCTGTTTAACATGGGCAATCCAACTTATCAGCTGTAAATCACATTTTCTCAGAATTTTGAAGGTATTACTCTTATCTTCTAGTTTAGGCTGTAAACTCTTACCTAACAGGTCAATGTAAGGGTATAGGGCACACTTCCTTGGCGAAGGGCTCAATTACAACTTGGACTTTACCTAACAAATGCAAACAATGTCACCTAATTGTATGTACCCTTATATTAATCTGAAATTTAAAAAAATTTTCTATAAAGAGGCAGATATCAAAATTTTTAACTTTATGAGCCATGTGAAGACCTCTGTTGCAACTATTCAATTATATGGTTATGGCTTGAAAGTAATCGTAGAGAATTTGTAAACAAATGGGCATAGCTCTGTTCCAGCAAAACGTTACTGACAAAGACAGCCCACAGTTTGCCATTTCCTACTCTATGTTCTAGCATTACTGTAATTCCATTATGACTTTTAATTCACTTGCAGGTAATTTTTTCTTTGAAACCTTTGATTTGTAAAGGTTCTTCATTGATATACTGAACTATCTAGATGATACACATTCTCAGGTACTTGATGTTTCTTGAGGGAAAATTAGTGAGCTCTTCAAAGTGGGAATTGTTCTTGTAATTTGGTAATTCCCTCCCATCTCTTTTTCTCTGTTCTCTCCTTTTGGAATACATATTAGTTGAAAATTGGACCTTCTAGGCCTATTGTTTTTTTTTTTATAATTTTATTGAATCATAATTCTGTACATTGGTGCAATCATAGGGCACGATTCATATACATTCAGAAATGTTTTGATCGTACTGTTACAGATAGCCTTCATGGCATTTTCTTGATCACTATAT
>CAUYON010194625.1:0-53380 GCA_963573935.1 Arctocebus calabarensis | reverse complement strand
ACCTCAGGATAATTCTCCTTTCTTCAGTACATGGTGATGGGAAATCTGGATATTTATACAGAAGAATGAAATCAGACCCCCATCTTTTACCATATACATAAAACAAACAATATATCTTATATCACTATATAAAGAAAATGCCATGAAGGCTAACTGTAACAGTACGATCAAAACATTTCTGAATGTATATGAATCGTGCCCTATGATTGCACCAATGTACAGAATTATGATTCAATAAAATTATAAAAAAAATAAAAAATATATATATATCTTATATCTTCAAGGCTTAACTGTGAGACCTCAAACTTTGAAACTACTAAAAGAAAATATTGGAAAATGCTTCAAAACTTTGGTCTGGGCAAAGAATTTTTGAGTAAGACATAAAAGGTATAGATAATAAAAGCAAAAATTGACAAAAAAAACTTTACATTAACTTAAAAAGTTTTTGTACATAGCAGAAGATACAATCAAGAAAGTGTAAAGATGATCCACAGAATGGGAGAAAGTAATTTCAAACTACCCATGTGACAAGGGATTAATACTCATATAAGAAATATAAACAACTCCATAACAAAAAAAATCAGTCTTAAAAGGAGCAAGAAATATGAATAGATATTTAAGTATATGAAGAAATGTTCAGCCTCACTAACTATCAGGCAAATACAAATCCAAACCCTGATAACATGTCCTCTCCCTTCAGTTAAATGGCGACTGTAAAAATGACGAAAAATAACAGATGCTGGAGAGGATGCAAAGACCAGGGAATAATGATTGGCTGTTGGTGGGAATGCCAGGGAGGAAAACAACATTGAAAACAGTGTGGAGGTTCCTCAAAAAAATAGAACTACCATAGTATATGTATACCCCCATATGTATACCACAGTGTATACCCCCCAAAGGAGATCGAGCAATCAGTAACACATTTTCATGCATGCTTATTGCAGCACCATCTACAGTAGTCTAAGTAAGAAATAAATCGGGGCAGTGCCTGTAGCTCAAAAGAGTAAGGCGTTGGCCCCATATGCCGGAGGTTAGGGGTTCAAACCCAGCTCCTGCCAAAAACCGCCAAAAAATAAAATAAAATAATAAATAAATAAGAAATAAATCTAAGCTTTCGTCAAGGGATAAAAGGATAAAAAAATTTGGAATTCATACCCAATGAAATATTTTCAGCCATAAAACGAGTGAAGTCTTGACTTCGCAGCAACATAGATGGAAATGGGGAACATTATATTCAGTGAAATAAACCATGCCCAGAAATACAAATATTGTGCATTCTCACTTAGATGAGGGAGCTTAAATAATCGACCGTGGGGTTGACACTGGTAGTTACCAGAGGCTGTGAAGGGCAGTTTAGTTTGGGAGACAAAGAGAGGTTGGTTAATGGGCTAAATGGGGACAGGAATGAGGGATAAATAGAATAAGTTCTAACGTCTGAGAGCACAGTAGGTGAGTGTGGTTATGAGAATGTATTGCGTATTTCGAAATTGATAGAAAAGAATATTTTCAAAGTTGCTAAAAAATACGCCTGGTATTTGAAGGGGTGGTTATATCATTAACCATGATGTGATCATTACACATTATATGCATGCATCTAAATATCACGTGTACTCCCTAAGTGTGTTTAGTTATATGTATCAACACAAATGAATATGTTTGAGAATTAGAATCTGTAAAATGAAATGATCAAACCAGGTTCTAATAATGCAACATGCATTTAAGGTGTCTCTGTTCTATTATCTCCACACAGAAATAGAGAATCTTCTTTAAATACCACTCACGTTTTCCACAGTATGAGTGGGTGGTGTCTGAGTGAGGTGTGTATTGAGGGAAGGTGTGTGTGTGTGTGTGTCTGTGGGTGCACACACGCATGTGTAAGTTTCTTCCCCTTTGGACCTGATGTGATTATTCAATCAGGCATTTCAAACATATGTAATGACAAAGTTTTCTAAGCCTAAGAAATTTCTTTGTCATAAATATTTAGATCTCATTAATAAGCACAGATGTTGACATCAACAAAACTGATCTAGTTTTCATGACATTTTGTTGTCACTTTTGTAGAGCATGCCATTTGCATTCTTGCATTGTCATGGAAATCAGTTGCTAGGACACAGTGAGAACACTTCTCACTCAGGTTTTTAGACATGGCCTTCTCCTCCCACACATCTGTCTTTTGGCCTTTAATCCTCTTGAACTTTGCATTTGTCACAATCATGGATTAAAATCCTCACCCAGTTGGACACACTGACCTTTGTATTTGTAGCTATTTGAAGTAAATTTTCTCTTAATTAAGAAATGTCTACCAATTAGTTACCTTCCTATGTAGCTTATCACTGCTATAAAGACTGCAGAATTTGGAAGGCTTACATGAGCATATGCAAATTAAATTTGAAGTTTACCTGGCTTTGTTCAAATTTGTATACAATTAAGTTATTTCAAGGAAACCATTCACAGTTCACACAAAAGTAAGATCTAACATTTAGGAAACAATACATAGAACTTTAAAATGTTATACTTTAAAAATTAATTTAAAAACTTTTACCAGGTTGCAGTCAATTCTTATTGCGATACTAAAATTTTCTAAATTCAAATATTTTAAATCTTTTAGATAGCATTGATTTTTAAAAATATACGAATCTATAAGCACAAATAATATTTATTTGACAACTTCTAATTTATAAACCATTTAAATTTATCCTTATGTCCTTCTGATACAATTCTGAAAGTTAATGTTATCCGTACATAATACATGATGGAACTTGGTACTTTTACTTTCCCCAGGATCTGATATGTTTTCATCACAATACCATGCCTCAGCGAGGAAAGTATTTGTTTTTCCTTTTTCATAAAATAATCTTTATGAAGAGCTTACATCTGAATTGCTTTTGCTAGGCTGCGATTATTTCCAAGATTCCTTTTTTGTAAATGATTTGTGGATACTTTATGTAATTGATAATCCTTAAAAATATGTATATATTTCTGAAGTATTTATGTCTTAATATGTAGTCATGAAATGTAAACATACATCATGATTAATTAAAGGCATAAATTACAATAAATGTATGAGGTAGCAGGTTTCATGAAAATAACAACAGGAAACCAGCCCTACCACACAGCAGGTGAATAGCCTCCCTGAACCTGTTTGTACCTGTCCTACAAGTGGAACAATATCTACCTGACATGGGTTTGGAAAGGTAGAAATCCAGCACAGAACATTGTACATGCAACTTCTCAAAAATGACTTTTCCCTGTCTGTGTTCAGATTACCTGAGATAATCTGAAAATATTTTTCTAAGGTCAAGTTTGAAATGTTGATACTTACTTAGGTACAAACATTATGGTTTCGAAAATGCTATGAATTAACCTAAAATGTTTAAGTACCAGCTTCAATTTTGGGAGCAATTTGAGAGACAGTGCTACGGGACATCAACATTAGAAGGTATAGTCTGTTTCTACAGAATAAAACAGTTCAATCATGCTTCTAATTCACTGCTCTGAAGACTTTTTTTTTTCCCAATTTTCAGTTAGGCAGTTTTCTTCGAATTTATGTAATTTTTTGTCTGTCTTTATGCTTTGGAATTCACACTAATGCATGTGTTCTTAATTGGCAGGCTGCAGTTTAATTATATCAATATAATAAACCATTCCCCATGGTATCTTTTTTGTTTATACTTGTTCTAAAATATGTATGAGCTTTCAAAGTTAATATTTGGTTTAAGCTTAACTGATAATTAAATGATCAAAATCAGTAATAATACATGCAATAACATAAACCACTTTGTTCCCGAAGGGCAAAGAGATCATGAGACTAATTTAAGCTGCATAGATTTTATGAACATTTCGGTATTTTCATCAAAGCGTTATAGCTTATTTTATAACAAACATTGTTAACTGATGGAAAAAGCATTATGAAGGCAAGGTTTTATATATCTGTTATAAAATAGTTAGAATTTATAATCATCAATAACGAAGAGTTATCACACTTATCTTCTAAGTATTAGATGATCGTCTAAGTAAATTTTGTGGGAAGTATCATTTAAACATTAAATTATATGACCACATCTACCACTTATTTTTAGGTACATCTGAGTGTAAGAGAAAAGTCATTTACTCCTCTCTTCATGGAGAGCTATTTCAAATAGCGCAGAGTGTGGTAAGATCAGCCTCTTTCATTTTTATCATTGAACAAGGTAGTAGGAAGAATTTAGTTCTCGAAATGCAAATTAATTTTGAAAAAGTTGTTACGCAAAATGAGAACATTAACTGAACACTTTAAAGCAAGGACTACAAGGTTAAGCCTAAAAAATTTGAAGCCACATACATATTTTGGAGGCACTTGAAGAAAGAAAGACACTAAAATTTACTGAAAGCCAATAATAAGTCAAACACTGTACAAAGAAATACCATCTCTATCATCTGGTGTAATTTGCACAAACACCCTTCAAAGCCAGGACAATATTCCTCAGCTCTTAGTCCTTAAGAAGGGTCATTTCTTACACTCTTTGTTTATTCCAACACCTGGTATATCCTAATGACCATGAAATTTATAGGAAAATTTTCTTATTATGAAAATAGTTAAAATGATAGCAATGAGCTGGGGTTTTTTTCAGAGAGGATTTTTAAAAATGGTCCTATGATAGAAAAATTTTAGGTATGAAACAAAATTAATTGTAGAATAATTAAAACAAGGTATATAAAAGAAGATAAAATTGCCTCCCTATTTTTTCTCTAAGTCCACTCATACTCCTGGGGCACCAGGTAAGAAATGGTGGAGTAATTAAAGACTCAGAGCCAATCCAAGAGAAAGTGATTTCTCCTCCCAGGGAACTTGAAATCTTTGTAGAAAGATTAGTATCATTAAATGTTATAATCATGGAGATGAAGAGATAGCAATACTAGATATAAATAATATTTCTAGAAATTTGATAGTTCAATTTATGATATTTAAAAAATATATACAAAGAGAATATGTTTGAAGAAAGTAAGCTTCAAAAATTAATAATTTGAGGCCAGTGCCTGTGGCTCAAAGGGGTAGGGTGCCGGCCCCATATGCTGTAGGTGATGGGTTCAAACCCAGCCCCGGTCAAAAACTGCAAAAAAAAAAATTAATAATTTGATAATGTTTGATAATAATTTGATAGCTGCTTATAATTTTATACATCTGTCATACTTGATAATGATCAGATTTATGAAGAACCATTTAATATTTAAAATGACATTTTAAGAGAAAATACTCTTATCATTAATAAGAATATGTAAGTATAAAGTGCAAATACTTTGTATCTGTAAATGCCATTAAGAAAGCAGAAATTGGGCAAATGGCTTAATGAAGTTCCTTTTCAATAAATCTAATGACACAATTGTGTATATAGTTGGTATTATGAAATAACTTTTATTTCTATACTGAAACAGTAATTAAGGTAATTAAATCAATTGCTTTTTTTTTTTTTAGTAACTCAATATAGAAATTTTGTATTGCCCAAGCTCTCATGGAGCTAGAAAAAGAAAACTACAAATAAGGATATAAAATGGTAACCTAATGTCCAAGCAATTAAAACTATAAAGAGTGAATAGGGTAAAAGTGTCTATTTGAAGAGGATGGCTAGAAGTTTCATTGAAGAAGGCTTATTTTAATGTTAAACTATTAATTTATTTTACAAATAATTATTGAGTGTCAATTTTATAAATTTTATATTGGACAAAAGTTTCTTTCTTTTTTTTTGGCTCTAAACAATTTTATCTTAAAAAAAGAAAGGAAAAAAAGGAAGAAAAAGAAAATACCCTACAAGGGGGAAAAAATTATTTCTTATAATACAGGGATGTATCAAATAATGTTCCTGATCTTGTGAAATTTAAATTAAATTGCGGTTTATTCCAAGGATGCAAAGCCAGCTCAATATTTAAAAATCAAGTGATATGATATACTATATTAAAGATAAAGCATAACAATCAAGGGATACAGGTAAATCATTTGTCAAAATAAAAGTCAAAGAGAAATATTAATGTAAGGCACGCCTCAACTTGATGAGAGAATCTCTGAAAAACAGCATCAGAGAAAACAGTTCAGCTATCATTATACTTACGGTTGAAAGACTGAATCCTTTCCTGCTAATACTGTCAACAAAAAAGCAAGGATGTGTGCTCTCATGCCGGTATTCAAAATATTTCTGGATGTTTAACAAGTTCATTAAGGTAAGAAAAGAAAAGAAAAAGACATATGGATGGGAAGAGGAATAAAACTATCTCTGCTAGGAAATGACACATATTTCTACAATGACAGGCCCTACAGATAGATTTCTATTCTATTTGAGAATCAATGTGTGGGTTTCATGAAGTTTGTATCACTAGTTCGGCCAACATTTGTTATAGATAATTGAAAGGGTTGCTTTAAATGTATACAAAATGGCTAAAGCCATCATACAAAAGAGGAAGCTGAAAGAAAGTAGTTCACCTAAGTTCATATATATCTTCATCATTATATTATTACATGATACAGTTACATTAATTAAAGTTGTGAGTGATGTTAGAGAGGAAATAGAAACATAGATAAGTGGAAACCAAAAGTGCCTCCAAGAAATACGCCAAGATTTTTTTTGACAAAGACACAAAATCAATTCAGTAAAGGAAAAGATCGCCTTTGATGGGTAGCTCATTATGCATGGGGAAAAAAATAAAAACAAATAACTACAAATAAGATTGCAACGCCTGCTTTTTTCTGTTTTCCATTTGCCTGGAATATAGATGACTATCCCTTCACCTTATGGACCATCTATCTTGGTAGTGGCTAATAAAGCTAGGCTACGGACCTTAATCCCTACCAATAGTTAGCTGTCTAGTGGGCATTTAAGCTCTCTGGGCCCCAGACTCGCTTGTTGTAATTAAACTGAACTGAATTACGAAATGAGGCAGCTGGGATGAATGATCTCTGAGGTCATTCTTGATGCTAAGATTCTCCGGAATTCCCCTCTTGGCATGAACACCGATCAACCTAGATAAATTTGCAGGGCATCAAGATAGGACCAAAAACTCCTTTCACTAACGGAACATTTCTGCTGTTTTCTTCCCAAGCAAAGCCACACAGTGACTCCCCACTCCCTGGAATATTCTGATCAGAGACTGGTATCTTTGGCTGAGGGAAGAGAATAAATATCTGACTTCTTTATAAGCTAAGTGGCTCTCTCCTTGCCAGTTGGCTATGCTAACCCAGGTGCTTACCATAAATACATATATTTTTAGTTTTTTTTAATCTGGGGAAAAACATCTTGACCCATGGTATATTCAAATCTCTATAATAATTATGCTCTGCTATCATGGTGCCCTGCTGAATCTTCCTCTGTAGTTAAAAAATAATGCTAGTGGGGACATTTTAAGTTCAGGAGACCATCTCAGGAATTTTTGAAGCAGGGCACAGAGTTGGCAGAGATTGGCTGCCCTGACCAGCATGAACATATGTGGGGCAGCTTTGATGTGACGGGTGGGGTAGGGATTGCTGATAGGGGCTGCTAATAATCCAGCGAGGTGATGTCATTCTTGGCAGGGCCCAGAAAGAGAAACAAGAGGCCAGCAGCTCTCTTGGGCTGATAAAGCCCTTTCAGGATTCCTTGACTTTTCTTTGCCGAGCAGATGAGATTGGAAAGTTCTGTGAACCCAGCTGAGCTGTCTTACCTCCTGGGGATGGAAGTTTTGTCGAGAAACCTTGAGTCACTAGTTGGTTTATGTAAATCTCTCAGAAAGGTTTACATTGCCTTTGAAAATACTCCATGGAATAGAGATTTATAATAGAGCTAGGAGATAATTAATTCCTGGGGATATAGTCCTTTGTGCTAGAATCTCTCCCCTCTGCAGGGGAGAGAGTGAGTGACACTCTCTAACCCTGAGTCTCCCCTGATGTTGGATGACCAAGAAAGGGGAAGGAAGAGGAACCTGGGACTTCAGGGGACTTTGGTTTCAGATTTAGAAAGCAAAAACTATGCTATTTAATAAGTGCATCTTTTTTTTTCTTTTAATTTCCTGAACTTTGTTTAAGGCGAGAACCCGCGGAATCCTCCTGTTTCCAGGTGGGGAGGCATTTGATACTGGCGCCGTCCCCAGCTGGCCCGCCACCTCCTCCTCCGTGCCTGTGCCTCGGCTCCTTGACCTTTTAGGATAGATGATTGTCCCGACATAGGAACCACATCAAGTCCTGTCTGTGCTTATTAGGGAAGTCTTGAGAAAAATTTGCTGCCTTGAGGCAAAGCATTCACCACAAAAATGTAGAAACTAGTCTGCAGGAAAGCCGGGGAATTTGACTGGCTTGTTTGGACTTTCTTCAAGGGGTGGTAGTTTCTGTGTTGGCTCCAAAAGTTACATTTTTGCCAAATTTCCCAGGAATGGAGGCCTCTGTACAATGGAAAAGCACCTTATTTTTAGAAGCATTGAGGATAAGGGGCTTTTCTACAGATGTGATATTCTTAGGGATTGTTCTGCAGACATTTTGTAAATGAATATATTTCTTGATTTGTAGAATAGATGCCAGATATGGGTGTAGAAAGAGAGCAAATGTTGGTAAAGCAGATATTTTTCAGTTGACTTTTATGATAATCAGGACTCTGTTGCCATGGAAACCAAATCCATCAGTATGCTAAGTTGAAACATTTGGTACGAAGGCTGATGGTTATTTCCAATACCATAGAGGGCACCACTCATCCATTCTGCAAGTACTTATTGAAAGACTACGATGTACCACATGGTACTTTAGGAACAAGGGACACAGCCATGAAAAAGGGAGTCACAAATCTCTTCTCTCTCAGAGCACAATTCTGAGAGGGGAAGAAGGCAATTAAAAAAAATAATAATGTATGGAATATATCAAACGGTCATAAATGCAATGGGAAAACCCAAAGCAGGGAAGGTGGGCACAGTGGAATGGGAGTGGACATCAGGGAAGGCTTTGTTGAGACAGTGACATTCCAACAAGGACCTGAAGAAAGGGAGGGAGTGTGCCATGAGGATACTGGAGATGATCATCCAGGCAGAGGAAGTAGCATGTGCAAAGGCCCCGTGGTGGGAAATCGGCAAAGGCCAGTGTAGCTGTACGTGGTGAACAAGGAGAGGCATGGGGGAGAGGTCAGAGGCAGCTGGACATCAGGTTGGACAGGCCTTGTAGGGCCAGCCCCCAGATGTCGCTAAGATTTTCTATCAGCTGCTAGCCCTTCTCCTGACACATGCATCCTTAACTCACCTTCCAAAAGGCTCACTTCCTCTTCCAAACAGTTTCTGTCCTCTCTGGCCGTACCCATTGCTGAAGTCCTTTCCTGCCACTTTGAACACTTGTTACTTCCTTCGTCTTCTGATACTGCTGTGACAGTTAATTTTATGTGTCAACATCACTGGGCTAAAGGAGGCTCAGATGACTGTTAAAACGTATTTCTGGGTGTGTCTGTGAGGGTGTTTCTGAGTTTAGCATTTGAATCAGTAAACTGAGTAAAGAAGATCACCAGTGTAGGTAGGCACCGTCCAATCCATGGAGGGCCTGAATAGATAGGGACATCAAGAAGGATGTCCCTTCAGGAGCTTGGATATCCATCTTTCCTTCTCTTGGAACAGGAGCTCTTGGTTCTTGGGATTTTGGACTCCAGACTTAAATTAGTGGCTTTTCTGATTCTCCAGCTTTTAGATAATATGTTGTGGGACTTCTCAGCTTTTATAATAACAGGAGCCAATTCCCATAATAAATCTCCTTTCATGCATCTATATGTATTCTATTGGTTGTGTTTCTCTGGAGAACCCTAAAACAACCACCATGCTGAATTGTATAATTTCCTGTGTATGTATTCACTCTGCCTTTATTTCCTATCAAGATTCTTGGTAAGTCGGGGTAAAACGTTAGGTAGCCTTTTCCTTTATTTTCTACAATAATTGGCATAGCGTTAGGCACCTAGCAAATACGAGAGAAATGCTTGTTACATGGAGACTCCCAACTCTGCATTTAGAGCTTCAAGAACTTTATTAGCTTTTAGTCCTTTTGTCTGAGTCTGAGGGAGAATACTGTTAAGGATAGTCTAATCTTGTCTCTAATCAATGTTCCTCTTTTAAGTCTGATGATCTAATACAAGAAATATTTTGGCCCCAAATTCCAGCATTATAGAGTTTCAAATTTAAGGATATTTGTTCTACTTTATTTAGTTTATAATTGGAAAATAGTGCAAGTTTTTTTCCCAAGTAATTCTCAATTTGTTCTTTGTTAAAATAAAAAATAGATATTTTTACCTTATAAGTAGCTGTCAAACCATAAAAATGTAGTATTCTAAAATTCTTAGCTACTGACTCTTAGTTTGGTGCAAGAATGGGCACCTTTTCTGAAAAGGGGGTCATACTGTGTACTTCAATCTCTTGGTGAAGATGAAGGTGACATCTGAAGGTGGCATCTCCTGTTGTTCCTCTGGGTCTCCCCCTTGTTTAGAGACACAGAAGGGCCCCCATAAATGCCACTGTGTAAATAAATACTATTCTCAGCCTTATTTTATAGATGAGAAACTTATACCTTCAAGGAGGTTGTAATTTGCCGAGGGTCACAAGATAATGAGTGCCAGATTTGGGACTAACCATCCTTTCTGCTTTTTTTTTCCCCTGACAAAGTTGGTTTGAGTCAGTGCCCACAGATTTACTGTTAGCAGTCAGTATCTTGGAATGCTCAGCAAGAGATGAAATGTTGTATCCAAACAACACAGGCTCTTCTCTTTGCACTTTGTAAACTTGTCACGTAACTCTGGGGAGACAAATAGGGCAGCTTCTTCAGTCTATGTCTGATGGAGGCAGAAGGATGTGAGATCCTGAGCAGAGCAAGAGAAAGGATCCTGGGTCAGAGCTGGCCCTGGGAGAGCACAATAATGGCAGCTAAAGAAAAAGCCAGGTTGGGGCAGTGCCTGTGGCTCAGTGAGTAGGGCGCTGGCCCCATATACTGAGGGTGGCAGATTCAAACTGGGCCCCGACCAAACTGCAACAAAAAAAATAGTTGGGCATTGTGGTGGGCGCTGTGGCAGGCACCTGTAGTCCCAGCTACTGGGGAGGCTGAGGCAAGAGAATTGCCTAAGCCCAAGAGCTGGAGGCTGCTGTGAGCTGTGATGCCACAGCTCTCTACCGAGGGCAATAAGGTGAGACTCTGTATCTATAAAAAAAAAAAAAAAAGAAAGAAAGAAAAGAAAGAGCCAGGTGGGCAGGGAGAAAGTGATGGGGCAGGCACTTGCTATTATATTTTTTCCTGTGGTCAAAAATATTGCCATGTACTTCTTCCCTGAGTCTCATAATTAACAGCTACAGTAGAACTTCTATGAGGTGACCACCTGAGGTCCCAGCCACCCCCATCCCCAGGGGCAGGGTCCTTTAAGATCTGTGGAGCTGTCAGTGGTCAACCGAAGAAAAGTAAAGTTAGAAATGGCAAGAGACAAAGAGACAAGACACGCAGAATAGAATTGTTAAAGGTGGGAGCACAGGGGACCACCACTAGCTTGTGGGGTTCACAGCAGTGGCCCTGAGTGTTCGTTCCACTCAGCTTTTATTGGAGGGTATTTGCTCATTAGCCCAGAGCGTAAGCTGAGGAAGGGAACAAAGATGTCAGCAGTTTCTCTGAGCAAGCATGTCAGCTCCTATTGTTTCTATAATTGTTAACTTTAAAGGTCTGAGCAGCCTTGAGAAATCCAAAACCTGAGCCTTGAGTGGAGGAAGCCTCCTCCTATCTGTGGTCACACACACAGATTCCTAGAGGGGTGTTAATCCCCACTAGTTCAGTGTAGAGTAAAACACCCCCAGTGTGAATCTCCACTGAAGAATCAGTGGGATAGAGGAATTTTTCTCTGATCTCCACCACAGAGGGTCTTCCTTTGTGATAAGGGGTATAAGCTCTCCTATTCATATTTCAGGGCTTTGAGCTGTTCCCTTGATCTCTGCCCTGGCCAAATACAAATCTCCACAATAGGTATTTGCTTTGACTATTGACTGGGCAAAAAATGGCCTAGTTAATGTTTCTTGCCAGGTCTTGCACCCATCTTCCTCTGTAGCCATTGTATGCATGTGGTTTTGCCTATTTACCAATTACCAAGGGCTTTAGTTTCTCTCTGGTTGAGCTAGTGCAAAGCAGAACGGCGAAACTCTCTTTGGAATATCTTCTGCCCTTACATCTGTCACCCTTCATGATGAAGATCCTGCCTTGAAAAAGAGTCCACACTCAACAATGTTAAAGATGTCATCATTTTGGACCTCTGATGAATTCTAGAAACTTTTTGATGAACTCATCCACAACTTCTACTGGGAATTCATTGGATTCACCACACAAAACTTTTTGGGAGATCCCATGGCTGCAGTTTAAATTTCTTGAGCCAACCACCTGATGCTTGGAAATCTGCCACCCCAAATTTCTAAGTGAGTGTTTTGGCAACTTCTTAGATCATGGGCCCAGAGATTTAGGTGTTAACTGCCCTCATTTTTTGAACAAGCTTAATGTGGCTTCACCGACTTCACTGAGGAAAGTTTTCCTCCTTTTCTGCTGTAAGTCTCTGCTTTCCTTACCATATCTCTCTAAGTATTCATGTTTATATTTTCAGATGTTGCTAATTGTGGTCTTACTAACACCAAAATGTTCAACCCTCTTTCTTTGGCTATTTCTTCCCAGAAAATATAGAAGATCAAACTTTACTTTCAATGTCAGCTCTTTGAGTTCTTTCCTTTGGGCCATCATGTCTGGATTGACAGTAAAATTTTAAAATTTTTCAGTAAATTTTAGAATTTACCTACAATTCAGATCAGTCCTCATGTTGAAAAAGTCTTCCACAACACAACAAACAATAGGACAATGGGCCTAATCCAACAACACATGGTAAAAATAAAACACACAAAAAAGAACCTACTAAAGAAAAAATAATAACTATGGAGCAAAGTCCACACCTTCTACCCTTTGATGTAGAGTGGACTCAATGGGTCAAGTTATAAAGGGTAAAGTAATACACATATTGGGTGTCACAGTCCAAATGTTCAAGATACTAGTTACAGAGGTGGTCCCTACATGTATATAGAGGTCTGTTTTCCATTGAATACATGTAGTACATATCTGGTTTATGAAAATTAGGTCAACTTAAGGAAGTGGTCAATGTAAGAAGGTGGTCAACTATAGAGGTTCTACTATATTCAGATGAACCCTGAGAGATGGTGGGATAATATCTAGATACAAATAAGATATTCTAGTAGAAACACAAGTAATCCCTGGCTACTGGACACTAGGAGAACATCAATACTTCAGAGTCAGGACCAGAAGGAGAGATGAGTGAGGATGAATGTTCCAGAAATGGTTCCTGGTAGACCCCAGGCCTGAAAAAAAAAAAGCCCTAAAAACTGGTCTTTCACTGAACATGGGCAGGTGTGTGGGAAGGAGGAGACTGTTATCTTGGCAGGGCTTCCTACTTGTCCAGGAATGGCAAATGGGAAGAGTAGGAGGCTTAACGTCAGGGTGATGGGCTGAACCGTGTCTTTGGCTATTTCCTTTGGGGTAGGAAACAGGATGTTAAACCTTTTAACATCCTTGTCTTTGGTTATTTCCTCTTGGGTAGACTAAAGGAAGGCCTTGGAGTCCAGAGAGCTGAATCTAGCCCTAACTCTGATGGTCCTTTTAGGGCCTTAGGAAAGCTGCTGACCTCTCTTGCCTTCTAATTTGTAAGAGGAGGTTGATGACCAAATGATCTCTAAGATCTTTTACTCGGATATTTCATGATTTTCTGATGCCTTTTGCTGGGGCCAACAATAGTGGCTACCTGAAGGTGAAGCTAGATGGAGAGGAGTAAGAAAGGATGGGCCATTTTGATAAAGCTGAGCAGGAAGCCAGGGCGTGGGTCTTTGAGCAACTTTGGTATCTGCTTGACATAGCACCAGTTTGGTCAATTTCTTTGGCATCTCTTTCTTTATATCTAGTACCCCTGGGGAAAGAAATATGGGAAAGAGATTCAAGCCATGATGGGGAATAAAGTCCCCTTTACTTTTTGCCACTAAATAAAACCTATATCCTGTAACATTTGGCTGTCCTTGCCTAGTTAAGTCAGGTCTCCAATTCACACATCCTTGCCCAATCTAGTTTCCCAATCTGTCACCCCTATTTCCAGGATGAGTGATCTGCATGTTCAGACAGTTGAAATTATTTTGCCCAAGAACACAAATAGTGCCCACTCTTTTACTCAGAAGCTACAATCAAACAAAAGCAGAATGATCGAAGGACAAACACACTCGTGGAAAAAGTAAGAACACCTTCCTTAAAAGAGCCTTTCTGAAACCTCTTCAGCTTATAAGTAGTGACTAATTTAACTCCATAAAGATAAATTGGCTCTGGGTCAGATCATTTGTGTCTGCCTGTGGGAAGATGAATTGCATAATAGATCCAGCCAAATATCGTAGCCTAAATATTGGCCCCATTAGAGCTGTTGAGCTGAATTTTTCAGAACACAATTCATAACATTCCTCCTCCTCCTGATTCTTTTGCTGCCTGTAATGTGCCTTTTTTTCTGTTTCTTAAGCTCCAGACAGGAGCCCCCAGGGCCACCTAACCCTCTCTGACATATGCAGTTTTCTGATTTATGGGAATCACGACAGAATATTGTACTTTATCTGCATGAAGGTCTTCACTGAAAACCTCACAAAGGCCACAAGCATGGACGCTTGTCTGCTGTAGCTGAGCCTCCTGGCCTTAGAAAAAAGCTGTATAGCATACTTTGAGCTCTGTGGGCTTGCTTTTTTTAGAACCTTTGTGGATTAGGGAGCTTCCCTGGGTTCTATAGAGAGGCTCACTGTAAACATTTGCTGAGTCTGTCTAAGTCTCTTAGAGTGGATCACTGGGGAAGAGTGCCTGGGACCAAAGCAGCGGGAGAACTGTTAGCAGTTCTCCTTAAAGGCTGGAGTCATGGCAAACAAAGGCCGAGACAGAGGCCTAATGAGTGTATATAGGCATGAATATGTTTCCTGGGATGGAATGTTGGTTCCCACTGGCAACTTCTGCCTTCTGGCAAGAGATGGGGAAGGAGGGAATTTCCTCCTCCTGTCTTGCTTTGTTGTCTTGCCATTTCCCTGCTGAGCCTGAGGAGTGGAGGGAAGGGAAGAAAGTAGTACGGAGCAGTGGTGAAGAGCTCACGCTGGGAGGCTGGCAAGACAAATGTGCGTTTTCCACATCCGCCATAGCTGAACGAGACTTTGTGGTTACAGGCAATGAACACCCCAGCCCTCCCTGGATAGGACCTAGATCCAAGATGAACAAGAGAGTTAATTGTTTTTCTTTTAAAGTAACAGAACTCTGGCTCTTTCCAGCGGCAGTCTGAGTAAATTGAGGGGTCCAGGACTGGTGACCAAGTAGGATGGAGAAGAAGGTACTCAGAGGGAAGGGCTTTCAGACAAGGAGGTTAAGCTCAAAGGGAGGAGGATGCTTCACAGTGTGTCTCTTGTGAGATGTTTGACTCTTCTCTCTTTTTTGAACTTTTCTTCTGTATGGTAAGTCCCCTTCTTTACTCAGCAGCACGGTGTGTCTGCTTTTCATGACACCTTACTCAGTGGAACTTTGGAGGGGAAAGGAAGAGGAGCAGTGTCCAGAGGTGGCAAAAGTGGTACCAATGAGAGCTGCAGCTACAGGAGCTTAGGACGGTGCCTGAGAGCAGGGGAGAAGGGTCGTGAGCCATCTCCAGGCCCAATGGGACACTCACCTCCTTTTAAGGAGAACACAGAGGCAAAGAAGAGGAGATGGGGTGGCCTGGGATGCCCAAGATACCTCAGGTGGGGGAAGATCAAGCCATTTCGTTTGAACATTAGGAGTGTGGCCTCAGAAGACTCGGAGACTTGTAAGTTATCCAGAATGCCTTCATTCGGGCTGTATCCTTAGCATAGGACCTACGGACTAGGTATCTTTAGAGCTTTCCTAGGTAGCTTTAGAGCTTTAGAGCTTTACTAGGTATCTTTAGAGCTTTCCCCCTTGTTAGAGGACTTCCTTGAATCTCCTTGTGCTGTTTGGGTAAGGAAGAGGGCTTCTAGGATACATGTAGTCATTTGAAGACCCTCATGGGCAGTCACAATGTTGGAAGTCCACTGAGCTGTCCCAGCCAGCCCCTCTTCAGCCGCCTCCAGCTACTCAACCACCTTCATCCACTGTGGTCAAACATGATTCCAGAACACATTAAGCCCAGCCGGCCCTGAAGTGATGCCAGCAGCACAATCTGTCCCAGGGAACTACTGTCCTCACATCCTCATCCAGTTCCCAAGGTCATCTGAAGCCTTCTGAAGCTCTAGTCATTTCCTGCTCAGTGTCTGCACTCCCCAAGACAAAGCAGGAAATGGACCAAGGGGGGGTTGCGTGAAACTAACGAGCTCTCTCTGGGAGAGCTTGTTTCTGCTGCCCTTCCTGTGTTATTCTGGCTTCTTCGCTCAAGAAGACAAAGGCTAGTACCTGGGCCCTCTGGAGCCTGTTTTCCAGATTCCGGTCACAGTCGTCTTTGCCAGGAAAGGATGGTTGGAAATTGCCAGGGCAGCAGACCTTCGGTGTCTCGCCTCCAATCCTCAACAGCTGGGTCAGGGGGAGTGTGGGAGGGCTCCCTGGCTGCCAGGAGCCTCTCTTCTCTCTGCATTCCCTGGATCTGCCCTGAGAACACGTGGAAGCTTCCCAGAGAAGAGGGGAGTGTGAGGTGAAGGAGTGGGGGAGGGATGGAACAAGACCCTCTGGAGCAACTATTTGGCCTGAATAATGGTTACAGAGCGCCCACCTCTAAGGGGCTCCACCCGACTTGAGTTGAAATGGACCAGCCTATAAACTGCAAACTTACTGAAGGGGTAGAGAAGCCCTGGCAAAGGTCCCTCCACCTGTTCATCCTTTTGCTTTTCTATAATTATACAGGCCGTCCTCCGGTTATAGACAACCCAACATCCAGCGTTCCATGCTTACAAACCGGTTCCCAAGGCTCCCCATAAAGATGCTTTATAATTAAATAATTTAATCGCTAACTTGAGAACTAGTTTCTTCCACGCATGTAAACGCACCACGTGTCGGCACAACGTCTTTGCGCTACAGGCTGGTCTTTTTGTTTATGCGGTTACTTGCGCACGGCATCTCTTGTGTCTTAACTTTTTAATTCAATTTGGTGGGTGTGTTTCCCCTTATGACCCTGCCTCCATAGCAAAAGTCCTGTGCAAGTCCAAGTGAGCCTGCAGCAACAAGAAAGGTGATGACACTGGAAATAAAAGTAGAAATAATTCAGCGTTCAGAGCAAGGCCGGAGGCCATCCTTCACTGGGATAGATTTAGGCTTTGGTCACTTTAACATAGGAACAGTTACAAAAGATAAAGTGAGAGTAATAGGGTATGTGAAAGCCAGTGCTTCAAGGAAAACATCACTTATTCCTAAGCGGTGTAGTGGATTAGATACTGAATTGGAAGGGTTGTTATTGATTTGCTTAGAAGATCAAAAGAAGTGCAAACATTCCTCTAAGCCTAGGAATTAAACACAAGAGCCCAACAGTTCCCAGAACTTATTTGCAGGAGGGGGTATTATTCATATTATTATAATATTGCACTGCATTATTATTACCACGTATGAGCCATTATAGCAATAGTGGTAATATTACTATCTGTGGACTGTTCATCAGGGACTGAGTTACGTACAAATCCGACCTCAACACATTCCCTGGGAAGTATGTCTATTGTAACCCGGGGGTGCTTGTACATCAAAATATGGTACCATTACATTCCACCAAAATTTTGTGATAGGCAAAAAATAGATTAGTAAATAGTGCCAATACCTGTAGAAATAAGAGCAACTTCTCTATGGTCCTTAACTTGCCTGATTGAAACCCCAATTGGTAATTATACACATTTACTTGAAAATTTGCTTTCTTTTTCCTGATGTTTCTAGTGGGAGAGTGCTACGACAGGGCTATTCAAGCTAGAGTTGCCCCTTTAAAATGCCTTCAGAAAGGAACCATCCATTTTCATTTTTAATAATTACATGTCTCCTATGAAAGTTCTAGAACAAACTGATGGGCAAGCAGCATCAGCAGAGCCCTGTGACATCATGTCATGGGCCCCAGTCACCCTATTGATGTTTTAATATGTGTTTGCACAAAATATGACCCAAATGGATTGTCAGCTGGGAGATGTCTTTGTGTCATTATCAGTACATTTATTTTAGCCATGTTTATAGTTAAAACCAAAGTTCCCCTCCGAATGTGAAATTATCTGAACTTCTCTCACACTTAGCATCTCATCCATCAAGAGACCCTCTGCTCAAAACACCACAGTCACCATGGTGTTTAGGAGGACTTTGCAAAAGCCTTTCTGCCTCCATCTTGATCCCTTTCAGTTGATTCTCAACAGGAGCCAGAAAAAACTTTGGAAACAAGTGAGACCACGTTACTCTTCTGTTCAAATCTCCCTAATAGCTTCCTATCTCACTCAGAATAAAATCCAGAATCCTGAGCAGGGCCCACAAGGCCCAGCTCACCCTCAGCTTTGCTCCCACCACGTCCTCATCTTTTACTCTGCTCTGGCCTCCTTGGCTTCCTTGCCAGTCAGTCCTTGAACAACAACAAGCCTGGACCCCAGGGCCTTTGCACTTGCCATGCTCCTCACTAGAACGTTAGAATCCTCTCTTCTCACAACTTTCTCCCTCTTTCTTTATAGTCTCTGATGAAATCCCATCTTGTCACTGAGACCTTTGATACCCCCAATCTCTTCCTATCCATCCCACCCTGCTCTAGTTTTCTTTACGTTATGTAACACTACCCAACTTGTTATATACGAATCTGTTCATCTGATTGTTGTCAGCCTTTTTATGTGAGCAGGGACTTTGTTTTTGTTCACTACAGTATCCTCAGTACCTAAAATGACTCCTGGCACATGGTTGGAACTCACTAAATATTTATTGAATGGATGAAGGAATTCCTGCATCCTGATGCTCTCTATTAGCATTTGGCAATGATACCCCATAAAGCTGTAGGTGAGGATGGGCCATTAATGAAAAGAAATTATCAAGATGGTCAGGGGTTTTTAGAGAATAAGCAAATGTAGAAGAAATATTATTTAAAAATTAAGGGAAAAGAGAATAAGCAGAAAGCGATCCTGGATATTGTTCACCCATTCGCTGAACCGAAGCCAGGCCAGATTTGTTCTCTTCAGTTGCTGAAATCTGGTTCTTGTCACAAACCAACCTAGACATCGATTTTGATACACATATTATATGTCTCTTGGCATGCAGAGTTCTCATATCATTTACCAGATTTATTGAAATGATGGAAAGTGGTGTGAAATGCCTCCTGCCATATGGGAAAAGAGGTGAAAATGCTGACATTTGGCATGTAGCCAACTTCACAAAAGTTTAGAGTTTCAGGCTTTTATTTTTCCTCCTGGGTGTGGTGGCTCTCTCTTATCAAGCTTCTACTCTCTGAGTAGCCGTAAAGACATGTCTGCACATCTGGTGGTATTTTAATATTCAAAGAATCATATTCTGATGTGTGCAGAACTAACATTTTGGCCCAGCTGTTGCAAGAGGAATCGAAAAGGCTTTCTTTGCCCTGCTAATTGTCTGTCTTCGCATATTTCACTTTAGTTAGGTTTGGTGAGCCAGGAGTCTGCTTGGAGAAAATGGGCCCCTTTGATATACACACCATTGAGCTCCACTATATGCCAAGCCTGGACCTGGCACGGGGAGTGTGGTGAGAACAGACTCTGGTTCCACACTCACCTGTCACGTAGCCTCAGGCAAGTCACCTGGCCTCTCTAAGCCTCACCGCCCACTCTGCTACCTCCATGTTTCAGCCATCATTATCGCACTCGAGCTCTCAAAGCAGCTTCCTAGGGAGGTGCCTGTGGCTCAAAGGAGTAGGGTGCTGGCCCCATATGCTGGAGGTGGCAGGTTCAAACCCAGCCCTGGCCAAAAACTGCAAAAAACAAAAATAAACAAAGCAGCTTCCTAGCTGGTCTCTTGCCTCCTAGTTTCCTAACTATAAGTGGAGACCAAATAGGATTTTCTATATAGGGTTGGAAAGATTAGACAAGATGAGCCATTAACAGGCTTTAGCATGGAGCTAGCACAGAAATTTCTAGTAAAATTTTACTGGAGAATTATCATTGCTTTTCATTATAACTCTAGCTCACAGTCCAGTGGGCCTCTTTTATTGGGAGTTGAAAGCTCTTTTCCCCTTAGATGTACTTCTTTTCTGGATTCTGTTTTTTCTTAAAGTGAGTCATTTTGGCTAGAGAACTAGTCATTCTAAACCACATATTATACACATTTTTAGATCATGCTTGTACCTGAAGCCACTCTGGCAGGGATATGGTGGAACTATGTCTCAATGTTGTACAATTGCCCTATGGTACACAAACATGGCTTTTGGTGTTAGTGAATTGAAAACATCTTTATTTCCAAATTAACTTACAAATACTGTCATATTTCCGTCAGATCAACAGAAATAAACAACTCCTCCTCAAACCCACACACATTTCACCTTTAGCCCCCAAATGCAGCTTTTGTATTCATGCAGTAGATGTGGTTTAGCCATCAGAGAACTTATATTCAAACAGAGGTGATGGCCAAAAACAAGCAGGTCTGTGTGTTGCGTGTGTGTCTGGGTGTGATTACTGCTATGAAGGAAAAGGACTTCGTGAACACATTTAATTTTTCTAGAGGACTCAGCACAGTTCAGCTGTGCTAACCTAGGATTAGATCATCTTCAAAAACTCAACCAGAAACATTTCCTCAATGCCAGGTAAAGTGTTAGGTAGTTTCTTCGGAGAAGGTCTGCTTAAAATGCCCACTCTGATCCCTCAAATATGAAAGAGCTCCCAAGACTGGGGCTGTCTATGATTCCGGCTGTAATCTTCACCTCTCCAGTTGAAAAAGGAAAGATGTCTATCTTTTCTCTCCTCAAAAAATGCTTATTAAGCACCTCTGATGCACCAAACATACACGGTTTTGCTTCCACGGTGGGAGAATCTATGTGGACCCCCTATGTGCTCCTGACGGGGTTTGAGACCGTCCATTACTGACAAGCTTTGCAAGAGGTAATTGTACACATGGTTTCTATTCCTTTGCTTATCAGTCCTCATGTGGTGCTTTACTTTTGTTTACTATCTGGCAGATACTTCCAGCATTCCTCTCTTTGCAGTGGGAACTGTGTACAGAAGGCAAATGCCCTTGTTAGCATGTAACAAGAGTCTGTAATTTTTCCAACAGAGAATTTAGTTAATGTTCGGATGAATGCTGTGAGTAATGAGAACCATATACTCATCACTAAGCTAAATTGACTATAGTTTGCAGAAGGTAATTGTTTATGAAGAATAATGCAGTTTTGCCTCATTTGTGCAGATAGCATCAACGGGCAATAAGATTTTCCATGTGTGTGTTGTTATATTGTCTTAAGATTTCAGGTCCAAAATATTTGGCTTAACTATTTTTTCGTAAAACGACTTTAAAAATGTCACGTTGTATTTCTTGCCTGTTTACGTCTAATGACTGAAAGTATTTCGAGCTCCCCTGGATGACTCAGATTCATCACCACGGGCATGAATAGGTTTACCAGGCTCTGGATGAGCAATGACATTAGGCCCGGTTGAGTCATGAACTGAGCTGAGAAAGGATCTTAGATTTTTATTGAACCTTCACCATTTTTCTAATTCTTCCCAAGGCTTTTACTGTCCTGTGTGGGCCCCAAGCTGCCTTCCCCACTGTCAGGCGTTCATTCAGGGACTGCGTTTTGAGCATTTGTTGTGTGCGGAACTTCCATATGCTGGAGAGAAAGCTGAATGGGGGCTCTAGGGTCGAGGGCCTGCACATCCTGGACACCCCAACTGGCGGGAGAAGCAAACAGTAAACAAGCCACAATTGAGCCAGGTCATTCTCATGTGTTGATCTGGGAGAGTGAATAACCACACTCACAGGGTTATGGGTAAATTGGACCCAGGAACATAGCATGCCCAGAGTCCTTTCCTGTTCACTCCTCAGTAATTCCCAAGGAATGGAATTGCTGGCTTCATGGATTTTCAAAAAATGTAGAACGTCAGGCTCAGCGCCTATAGCTCAGCAGCTAGGGCACTGGCCATATACATGGGGCCTGGCGGGTTCGAACGCAGCCTGAGCCTGCTGAACAACAATGACAACAACAAAAACAAGACAGCTGGGCATTGTGGCAGGCACCTGCAGTCCCAGCTACTTGGGAGGCTGAGGCAAGAGAATCGTGTAAGCCCAAGAATTTGAGGTTGCTGTGAGCTGTGATGTCATGGCACTCCACTGAGGGTGACCAAGTGTGACTCTGTCTCAAAATAAAATAATATAAAATAAATATTTAAAATAAGTATTCCCACAGAATATCGGGCATAATATTGAAAAGGGCTTAATGTCACTAGAATCAAATGACCTGTTGGCTGCAACTTAAAATTGGGGACAACGGGGCCTCTGAGAGGTAGAGATTCCAAATTCACCTCTCTGATACTGGCTTGCCTTTGTCTCCAGGTCTGTGTACCTGACCACCACCTCCACCTTTCCATGGGGATATCTCAGAGCAGCTGACATGCATCCACCCCCATGATGGCCTTCACCTTCCAACATAGCAAATAGCCCTGTAATCTTCTAAGTAACAAGACATTATTCTCAAGTTCTCTCTTTTTCTCAGCTCCTGCTCTCCCAGCTCTACTCCACATCCAATTCATCAACTAAGCCTATGGAATTTTTTTCTAAAATATGTATCTTAGGTCTGAATTAGATCATTATTCTCCCTTATTTGAAATCCATTGGTGGATTTGCTCTTGTTTTGCTCTTACGAGAACAATCTCAGATTCCAACAGTGACTTGAAGAGTCTGACCAGTCTCTGGGTGAAGGTCTTATTGCTTCTGTCCCGTCCTTCCTCTCTCCTGCTGTGTTCTCCTGGCACCTGCCTTCTTTATGCCATTCTCTACTCAAGTCTTGGGCCAATACACTGCGTCTCCTCTGATGGGATTGCTTGGCCCTGAGCAAATGGCTGCTTCTTTCCTGTAGTCACTGAGCTCGTGGCTTCCACGTCACATCCTGTCCTTCTAGATGCCTCTACCCCAATCCTTCTCACACTGCATAATGGATCCTTGAGATCTTGATCCTGGTCGGTAGGTCTAGGTGAGGCCTGAGAGTCTGTGTGTCAAATACTGTCCCAGATGAAGGTCTACGCTGCTGTTTTCAGACCAACTAATGCATCCCAATAGTTGACCAATAAATATTCGTTTTTGAATATGTTTTCTGCCGTTCTCAGCCCTGAGGGATATAAACGAGTCAACTTCTTAGCTTTGGGTGAGAGCTAAGCTGGCTGGAACCGAAAGGTTTTTCTGATTCAAACATTAAGGGAGTTGATGAAGCAGTTTCCTTTACCAAAATTTCCACAGAGTAGATAACATAATCTATTTGGAGAGACTGATAACTAAATCAGTTATAGTTTTTGAGTGGTGTTTTATTTGGTTTCTAAGTTCTCCTGATTTGGAGTTTACATCATTCCTTGAAGCAAAACTTTTCAAATATGCCACTGGATGAAACCGAAAGGAACCACTGCTTCCCGGCCAGTCCCTTATGTACCACCAATACCTTTTCTGGAAAAAACAATAAGTAACAGACTCTCGGGACAGGGGGTTGTGCCAGGCAGAGTTCAGACACTGCAATTTGAGATTGTTCCCCAGACTTCTGTTTTATAAATTTGCATTTAAAAATAAGCACAGACAACAACTGTTGATTTCTTTATGAAGGAAACAGGGACCATCCCTTCACTGGATGGGATATCTTTTCAATATTGTCACAACCAACCAACAAATTTACTTGGCATGTGCCTACTATATGCAGGATATTTTGTGCAGGAATTTTAAGGCATAGCCACTGCCTTTTGAAGACATTACAACTGAGGTGACAACACATATCCAAAGAAAGTTCATACATGTAATACAAAACAATAGAATTAATAACTTACCATTTGTAAGTCCCAGTGCATCCAACCTGCAGCCCATGGGTCACATGTGGTTCATGTGAGGACTTTTTTGCTTGTCTGTGGTGTCAGGTATCATAAAACTTGTGCACAGACTTTTTTTTTCCCCATCAGCTTTCATTAGTGTTTGTCTAGTCAGTGTGTGGCACAAGACAATTCCCCTTTCAACGTGGCCCAGAGAAGCCAAAAGGTTGGGCGCCCCTGCACCATTTGAACTCCTAAAAGCCCTTCTACATCTATGAAATGCTGCTTTGTGCTAGATATGACCACTGCATGTCAATTTATGAGGTGTGAAGAATGCCTGTGTTAAAATATAGACTCAGAAAAAGAAACACACACTCAGATCCAGCCGGTGTGGGTGGGGCCCCAGCGCTTCTAATTCTCACGGAGTCCTGGTAGTGGCAGTGCTGGTAGAATGAGGACCACACTTTTGAGTTGCAGCTGGATAGAAATACCACTCAAGGTGTAGTCCCCCAGTTCCTAGCCCCCTCCCCAGACCTGCTGAATCTGAATTCGAGGGGCTGGGAATTCTGAATGCTGTTTTAAGCAATTCTCTAGGTAATGTTTGTGCGTACTAAAGAAGGAGAAGCCCTGGTACAGAGATTAAGGGCTGTAGGGCCAAATGTGGTGAATCCCAGACACAGGTCCTTTCCCCAGCAATCTGTTCCCAGGGTGATATCAGGCCTTGGTCTTTTTCAGCGATAGTCAATTCGCTACCAAGCAGTCTGGCTTGACTTTCCCAATAAGCGGGCAGAAGACTGGCCAGAGACACCAACGAGAGCTTGATATACCCCAGGGTGTGGTTAGGCACAAACTGGATGAAGCCAGAAAGGAGCAGTGATTTTTAAGCAGATTGATGGCTGTTCTTTTTGTAATACTCATAAAGAGCAGAGACTTTGTAGTGGGTTTAACAGATGTGGACGTCCTAATGCCAGAGAGTCTCTCTGCCTAAAAGGGAATTGCAATCATCCCCAAATCATCCAATGTGTTTTCCCATTCTCTGGCCTGAGATTGAGTTGTCACAGGCTCCCAGACACTGTTCCAGCCGCCCCAGATGGTACTGGCTGACATACCCGGAGCATGTCATTAACACATGCAAACCACATGAGGGTAACCAGCTTCTGGAGACTATAGGCATGGTACTACCCTCACCCCAAAGGTCCCCAGGACACTGTTGGGAGGTATTGGGAAATTGAGGACCCGTGGGAAACTCAGGACTCATAGGGAGAGGAAGCCAGGCAGACACTGGAAAATTTCTCTAACCATGAGTTAATGTGATAGTAAAACATATTCAAGTTCTGGCACTTTCTCTTTCTCTTTTAATTTCAACACTATCTGTTTACTTTGGGCAGCTTTTTTTTTTTTTTTTTTAAATCAGAGTAGAACCATTAATTTTTCTTTCTACCAGAGGATTAAAAACATGTCTTTGTGTACTTATTTTGCCAATGGTATAATGACGTTGTCTGGCTAGCAATAAAACAAACGCAAATACGAATGATAACTTGGAATTGATGAATTACTTAGATAATTAATTTTCTTTGATCTAATTTATTTTACAAATCGAAGAGCCTTATTAATCAAGACTTGTCACTGACTCCGATTTTGGAAGCTGAGCTCACCAGAATCTAGTTCTGTAAGATTAATAATCAGCATGTCTGCACCAGGCCAGCATCACCTTGATGCCTTGGATTGAAGAGAAGCCATTTCTATTAGTCCCAAACTCAAAATACAATCAAGAAAAATACAAAAAAAAAAAAAAGGAAAGAAAAGCTAGCACAAAAGTAATTTCCCATGGAGTCAGGAGAGTCTCTTGCCCCATTTCCCCTTCTATTCCCCCACTGATCAAGAATTCTACATTTGGAGCTCAGTTTAAAGCTCTGAATTCCAGTAAGATACAGATAGCAGTAAAATGGAAAATACATTTAAAGGCTCCCACAAATAGAACATTTTGCCAGGAAGAAGAGAGAAATCTCAAGGGCACAGGGACACTACCGAGTATCACTAGAAAAGAGTAGGACACAGAAATCTTTGTTTTTGTTTTTTTTTAGATAGAGTCTCACTCTGTAATCCTGGGTAGAATGCCCTGGCATTATCATAGCTCACAGCAAGTTCAGTCTCTTGGGCTCAAGAGATCCTCTTGCTTCAGCCTCCCAAGTAGCTGAAACTACAGGTGCCTTACCACAATGCCCAGCTAGTTTTGTTTTTCTTTCTATTTTTAGTAGAGACAGCTCTTGCTCTTGCTCAGGCTGGTCTCAAGCTCCTGAGCTCAAGCTGTCTGCCTGCCCCACCCTCGCAGAGTGCTAGGATTATAGGCTTGAACCATTGCACCTGCTGGCACAGAAGTCTTTAGACAAAGCTTTTCTCTGTCCAACCTGTTATTAGGAAGAAGCATGACACCTCGTAAGAAGGCATTTTCTCTGTCTGACAGGTCACCATAAGACCCTATATCTTATCCTCCCTTCTAAGGCCACTGAGATAATAGAATGAAATAATAATTTGAAAGTATTTTGAAAATTTGAAAGTCTTCTATAAAACGAGCTACTATTTTCTAAGGTAATTTCCTGGTTTTGTGTAAGGTAGATCCGATCTTTTGAGGAAGATCACCTACTAACCCATAAATGGGATTGAATGGATTAATACTTTTAAAAAGAAGGCTGTAGTCTAGAAACAGTGCATGTATTCTTGGGAAGTCTTATCTTCTTTAAGATACAACAAAACACAGTGGTTAAACTGCCAGATGGTAATCCAGGAAGCCGGAGGATTGAAAGTGTTTGCAGAATCAAATGCTTAAGACGGAAGACATTTTATGGCATGACCACAGTAGCCCAAACCAGCAATAACCCAGGGAGTTATTTTGATTTATTTGAGCCCTGGCTTTTACGCTATCTGAACTGGCTGCCTTTCCAGAGCTTCACTGTGTAAGGAAAGCTTTTGTTTGAAAATGTTGAATTATTGAAGGTGTCAGAATCAGAGAAAGACAGCCCTGGTAATGATAAAGATTAGGAAGCAAAGTGTTGAACGTGTTAGCCATTGATTCCTAGAGTTTGTGAAGGTGGATTTATTAGACTTCGAATTCCGCCAATCAAGCCATGGATTATTTGAACAACTGGAAGACTGGTAGTGAACAGTACAAGCAGCATGTTTCACAGAAAGATGTTTCCACCTGGAAGAATGGCTCAGTTTCAGCCCTATTCCTTGTGGGTTTGTTAATTGGATTTGTTCTTGCAGTTAAGGCAAATCAGCATATATTCTAGTTAGTGGTTTCGAGCACTGCAAAATTGGAATTCTGCTCAAAGAAGAGAGGCCAAGAAATAAAAGTACTTTCTCAAAACAGTCCTACTGGACTAAAAGAAAATTTACATGTTAAGCAGAGCCAGGAAGGATAGTGGAAGTTCTATATGTCCAAATTTCACTTTTTAGGATGGAAAATTCAGATGTGATCTATTTAAGCATTTTGACATACCAAAAAGACATTGAGATGGCGAGAGTGCATCCATGCAAAGTTGTGGGATACGAATCCAGCAGCCCACGTCCCTTCTGAACATTAAGGTCCTCATCCATGAATCATAATGCTGTCTGACATAGTAGGAAATGGCGCGAGTGGCATGGCCATCAGTGAGTGCAGGTGTGCTAAAAGAGCCCGTAATCAAGAGTTCTTTCCACACTGGATGTGTGAAGATTGTTCTTCAATTTGCAGCTGTGGCTGTTATTGTACAGCAAGTGCAGCTGTTGTAATAAAAGTGTGTCTGGGGTTGCACACTACTTGGGAGGAATCCCCTGCCCCGTGTGGGCCAGTCAGGACGTGGGGAAGGTCCAGAACAAAGGAGCCGTGACATAGCCAGCTGAGGTCTGCTGCTCTAGACAGCAATCATGAACTTAAAAGAGTAAAGGGCTAAATCTGACATGCAATCACGGATTGGATCCTAGGACAGAAAAATGACTTTTGTGGAAGAAAATGGCAACATCCAAATAAACTCTGTAATTTAGTTAGTTGTATTACACCAGGGTTAATCACTTAGTTTTGGCAAATGCACCATGGTTGTGTCACATGTAAGCATTAGGAGAGCTGAGTAAGGAGCATGTGGAAAATCCCTGAACTATCTTTGCAATTTTTCTGTAAATCTAAAATCACTGCAAATAAAAAAAATTGTTTTTTAAAATAGCCTATGGCAGCTAGCAGGCAATGTGGAGGAATGAAATGGGTCAGCTTGAGCCAGTCACAACTGGATAGCCCTAGTCCCATCTAGGGAATGTCTAACTTCCCCCTGTGATCCAGTTGCTGCTGTGTGGAAGTGCATGCCCTAGCTTTATAGGTTGTTTGACTTTTTAAAAGAGCACCTAAAAATTTGCGTGTGTATGTGAGTGTGATCCCAATTTTAAAACAGTGTCGCAACATGTTTTAAAAGAGGATATAGCTGCTCTGTGAGTGCCAAGTGGCTCATGCATATGACTTCTCTTCTGGACACCAGAGCAGTGACTGTGCAAAAGAATCATCCCCCAAATCAGGACTCCTAGGTCTCAAACTTGGAGATCACGATTAGGCAGATTTAAAATCAAACCCAGGATTCTGCATTTTTAATAAGCCTTCGGGGTGATTTTGACATAAAAGCTGCACAGATTTCACTCGGAGAAACACTCTTTAAAGAGGTAAAGTACATTTTCCTTCAATTCAACTTCTTATTCTTTCCCTTATCATCAGCAATGCAACTTCCAGGCTGGTGTCAGAGCACAGAGCCAGAGCTGTGCTGTTCAGGACGGTCACCCCGGCCACCTGTGACTCGTGAGCAGCAGCAATGTGGGGATCTGTGTGTAAAATGCACACAGGGTTTCGAGACAGTACAAATTTTAAAACGTAAACTCTCTTATCAATAAAGTTTAGTATCCATTAAATGTTGAACTGGTAATATTTTGGATGTATTGGGTTAACAAAATATAGCATTGAAATTAATTGCACCTACTTCCTGCAAATGTAAAGTTACACATGTGGCTCACACATGTGACTCCCGGTACATTCCTATTGGGGGGGCTGGTGTAAGAACCTTCAGTGAAGAGGGTTGTTTGCCCTCAGGCCTTAGCACATAGTAGCAAAAGGAGCGCTCAGGGTTTATAAGTCCATGGTTCTGCTCGCGTCATCAGGACCTGGATTTCACATGCAATTTGGGGAAACTGAACACTTCATGCCTCTGTATTCTCCTCTGTAGGAGACAGCAGCAGGCAGCTGGCTGAGATTCAGGGCCCTCCGTTTCCCGCCATCTGTGCCTCTGCCATAGAGGCCATGACTAAAAGGCATCCACACATTAACATGTCACAAAGGACAGGACACATGCAGCTCATCATAGGTACTGTTTCCAAGAGATGCAAGGAAAGCTGCGAGTTCTGAGTTGGGTGTGAAGTGGGCACAGACCAAGGCAATGCCCCTGGTCTAATTTCGGAAGCCATCTATAATGAAAGAGGTTTGGAGAAACGATTCACACTGATGTTAGAGTCATTCGGTGACGAGGAGATAACAAGACATGGACGCAGAGACAGAGTCGAAATCCTACCTGACAAAGGAGGATGTGAGATCCCACTAGTCTATGGGTTGAGAGGAGAACATCTCAAACTCTGTTCTCCATCTCATTAAATTATCGGACTTCCAAATTTATTACGTCAGTACTTTCCTCCTACTTCTTCATTTTGTAAATTGCTTATTTTAAGGTATACTACATAATGTTTTGATATATTTCTCTTTATATACATAGACATAGTGATTTTTACAATCAAGCAAATTAGTATACCCGTGATCTCATATAGCTTGCTTACTTTCTTTCTTTGGTTTTCTTTCTTTCTTTCTTTCCCTCCCTCCTTTCCTTTCTTTCTTGCTTCCTTCTTTTTTTCTTTCCTTCCTTCCCTCCCAACCTTCCTTCCTTCCTTTCTTTCTCCCAAAGATTCAGAAGTACCTTTTAGGTTGTTCTTCCTTTTTCCCCTCCCACTCTGTCCTTGTATATTTCAGGTATGAAAGTCTATAGAGGCTCAATCTTTCTGACCAGTAATATCACACACCAGTAACTATCAACATCTCTGAAGAAAAAATTGTATGCTATTAGAAACAGAGATGGGCCTGGACACCTCCCCACTGGGTCTCAATTCAGAAGACCATTAGGACTATTCAAACCAATTGACCTGGCAGCAAATTCTAATGGAACTATTCTTACCTCTACCTCTCACTTTTGATTTGTTAATGACCAGAAGATAAAAAAAACTAATGCATCCATAATAAGTATAGCTGTGGTGATGATGAAATATATGAACATTTCAGCAAATGTCATTTTCATAAAATAGAAGTATGTATCGTCTATACATTCCAAGTGAGAGCTGATGTTTTTAATAGACACCTGACTAGAAATTTGTCTTCAGGATTCCTGTCTTTTACCACATTGGTCCATTCAGTTTCTTGGCCTCTTTATTCAAACAAAGATTTTTTCCAAGACACTAAATAAATACTCAGCCTACTACTTGGGCCTAGACTCCTGTGGGAGATCCCAAACCCTGTCAAAACCTGCACAATTTGCATTTTGCCCCTTGAGGACTTTCCTTTGGCGAGATGAGCGCTACCTGAGCCTAGGAGTCAGGACACAACAGTAGTGAGGCTTAGGTGTCTTAGCACACTTCCAAAATTAACACTTTACAAGAGAAGACAGGTGCATTAGAACCCATAAAATAAGGATCAAAGTAGGATTCTCTAGAAATGAGAATGGAGAGGAGATGAACACAGCAGAGACGTAGGTTAAAGGGAATTGCTACAACTGAGCACTGAATTAAACTCTAAGCCTCATAACAATCAAAGGAAAAGGGGAATGTGTTGAGCTTGAGAGGTCTCAGTGTCTAATAAAAACTGTCTAATATAAGTTCTTTGGTAAGGGACTTGTTTTCTCTCCTGGTAGTAAATTCTTAGAGGTTTTTTGGATTGATTTTTATATAAATAATGACAATAGAGACTAAAAAGTGGCTTACAAAAGATGGAGAAATGATTTTCTTATAGCCTTTTCTTATACTGACCTGCAATAAATATTGAGGGCAAGCTGTTTATTAAATCATAACTCAGTGAAGATATTTCTCTGGGGAGGTTAGCTAATCTGGTCCAGACCTATAAGTTGGTGGTGATTTATCTTGACATACAGATAAAGCTCAGAGAGCCTAGAGAGATGGTTAGTCAGAATAACTCTTGAGAATTTCTTGTTTCTTTTGAGCCTTAGGCAGAGCTGGAGACCAGTTGTCCATGTGTTTGCAAGCAAAGAGAGCCATATGTTCTGACTACAGGTGTCAACACTGAAATTTTATCATGAGATGCTGTGCTTTGAATATGTTTCCTTCAAAACTCAGGTGTCAGAAATGTGATAGCATTAAGTTGTGAGGCCTTTAACAGGTGATCAGGTCATGAGAGCTCTTCCCTAGTGAACAGAACTAGTGCCCTTACGAGAGGGTGGATAAAGGGAGTCTGCTCTCTGTTGCCGTTTCTCAAAAGAAGGCCCACACAAGATGCCAGCGCCTTGATCTTGGACTTCCCAGCTTCTGGAGCTTTGAGAAATAAATTTCTGTTCTTTATAAATTGCTCAATCTGTGTTATTCTGTTCCAGTAGCATAAATGGATTATGAGATAACCATTTGTCTATCTGGAAGGTAAGACTATCCTAACTTTCACTGATTCTAGGCTAAAAATCCCATATACTTACATAGTTAGGGACAAAATTTACTTTGAGTAAATAATTACCTTAATAGTTATCTATTAAAGCTTGAAATTAAAATTGAGAAACATTCTGTTTGGAAACTTTTAAATCAGGTATTACCTGTGGGCTATAGTCATCATAAAATAATTTACCTATGGCACACTGAAAAGTCATGTTTTGAGTAGTGTTGGGATTCTTCCTCTGATAGGCTACAAAATGTATCCTCAGGTACTGCTCTTTCCTCTGGATGGAAGCATCTTCAGCAACAGAAATGGTAAATAGTTTCCTGGAGAAAGCCGTTGTGCATGGTGCGACAGAGAGGCTCAATGACAAAAACAATAACACAACAACAAAATATGCCAAATCATGCCTTTCCTTTGAAATCATGGGTTAATGAAAAAAAGGGAGCTTTCTAGCTACTATTTGACATGGAAAGATTCTAACCTTGAGCTGGCACTGGTTGGCATTAGGGTGTTGGTCACAACCCATCAGTGGACTGGTCTGAGCCAGTCTCTAACAGCGGCCACAATCACCAGGGCTCAGGAGAGAGGTGGCATGCTGACCTTGGGGCTTCAATGTGGGCCCTTGAATCTCTACACAGCCCAGGCCAAATGGCAAACGAGCTGCAGATGCCTACGATAGGGAAGTGAATTTATCTGTGGAATAAATAAATCAATGAATGAATGCTACTGTGAGGTCGGTGACAGCTCTGGGGCTGGAGCCAGCCGTCCCAACTTGATCACTCTGGAAGGAGATAGGTTATGACCCATGACTACAGCACATAATAAAATTGGACTCTGGATTCCTGGAATCTGAGGACTCTCAGATCCTCATAACGAAAAGAGAAGAGGAAGAGGCCAAACCAGTTGGCAGGACTGCACAGGTGAGGTTTGGTTGAGGCCCTCCTGTTTGTAGGACCAGCAGAGACCAATGGCACTCTCCCTCCCCCCTTCTCTTTTCCCAGAGAGCCCTCCTTGTGCTGTTTTGAGCATTCTCTACTTCTATTCTCATCCATAGTGCAAGTGAACAAAAGGAGGCAAGTGGGAGAATCTCCCAGGACAGCAGAGCCCACAGATTCAGATTTAACTGGTCGGGAGAACCCCAGGCGTTAGTAGTCTTCGCAAGTTCTCCAGGTGATTTTCAAGTGCAGCTGAGGTTGAAGGCAAGCGTCTGAGCCAAACTTTAAACCCCCTTGCTCCCCAGGCACGTAATTTACTTCCTCACATGCATAGTTGAAGCTACATAAGCTGCCTCCTTTCTCTTCTTTGGGGAGTCTGAAGGGTTTTTTTCTCATTTACTCTATGTTCATATTTATTTATTTATTTAGATGGAATCTCCCTCTGTTGCCCAAGCCCCAGTGCCACAGCCTCAGCCTAGCTCACAGAAAACTCAAACTCCTGGGTTCAAGCAATCCTTCTGCCTCAGCTTCCCAAGTAGCTGGGCCTACAGGTGTCCCACAACGCCCAGCTAATTTTTCTCTTTTCTGTAGAGACAGAATCTTGCTCTTGTTCAGGCTGGTCTTGGACTCCTCAGCTCAAGAGTTCTTTCCACCTTGGCCTCTCATAGTGCTAGGATTACAGGTGTGAGCCACCATGCCCAGCCTCTACATTCACTTTTAAATACAAACTCTTGGGGGATTGGCCCCAGGGCCCCTAGCAGATACCAAAATCCAGGGATGTTCAAGTATGAGTACTTTGTATAACATGGTGTAGTATCTGAGTATAACCTATGCATATTGTCCTGTATATAGTATACGTTAATCATTTTTGCATTATTTATACCTTTAAAACAATGCCAAGGCTCTGTAAATTATTTTTTTTTTATTTTCAGTATTTTTCATTGTTGTACTATGATTTATAGTGTTTTTCTAAAAAAAATATTTTCAACGTCTGGTTGTTTGAATCCAAGGATGCAGGATCCTCAGGCATGGAGAGTGGCCTGAATTGCAGAAGGCTGCTATCCAGACTGACAGAGGTCTAACTTAATTGCTATTGAGGCATTTCTGCAAATAACAACAACAAAAAAATTAACTAAAAGGCATTTCTGGTATTGAGACAGCATAACATAAAATAATGCAATATGATTATTGCAAAAATGTTTTTATGTATATTTTTGCAACTCCACACCAAACATAAATAGCTGTAAATAATAACTAACCAAAAATTAAAAATAAAAAAATAATGATGAAAGCTCATGAGTAGTTGGTATGATTGCTGTGACATCAGCGTGGATTTAGTCACAACCCTTATAAACCTACTTGTCCTGGCCTGTGGATCACACCATCACCCCATGCCACGCATGGGGTGGAATCAACTGTCAATTATTTCAATGGCAGGATTCTTTTATAAAATAGTTGACCCTTTAAAAAATTATTTTAGAATCATTTAGGTGTTTGCATGTTTTCAGAGGCCAGGCTCCCAGATCTTATATTGTTTTACAAGGCAAATTAAAGAAGTGGAGAGCAGACTCCTTCTCTAGAGTCATGGTGAAAAGGAGACTTGGGGCACTGCTCAAGATGCTTCCAGACTTGTTGGGTGTGAGTATATTCCCACTCTGTCTTCGTATTTCCAGAGGAGAACAGTCTTCCCTTAGTCACTAGTGCATTCAAAACCTTGCATGTGTAACTGTGTCATTCGTGAAGATCTTCCCTCACTATGTTAAAGAGATGGGAGGTAGTATTTCTCAATTAACACTTCCAAACAACAAACACATGTCAAATATACACCTGTCATGCATTCATTCTGCTTCAGATAGGTCAAAGGAAAACTCAGGCAAGGAGGGCAGGTGTAATGTGCTTTATTCAGCTCGCAGGCGGCTGGAGAGCTGAGTAACATGGGAAGTCCACTCTAGCTCCTGGTAGCTGCGGAATTAAGTGACACACTGCAACCTGCAGTCCACAGTCCATACAGGAGAAAGGCCCTGTGCCTCTTCATCCCCCAGGGGAATGAAAGAGGCAACATGCCAAGCAACAGGTACACAGACATGACTCACTATACAGAGCTATGGCTATGTAGGAGCACAAGGCACCTTCCAGCAAGGCCAGGGGTGAAAAGCCCAGACAGTTTTCCTTACCCCACAACACCCAAAGCAACAAACATGTACCTTCATTAGAAAGACAAACTCCTCTATCCAGGATATTTCAGATGGGTTCATTCAAAAGGTGTAAGATGGAGAAACATCATCTCTGTTTACAGCTGCAGACAGCTCTGTGTTCCCTTGGTATGATGTTTCTGGATGAGGAGTTTTAGCTCAGAGAAAGAATACGACCTCCCTCAAGTTTTTTTTAGTAAAAGCTGGTAATTCAGGGCTGGTCCTCTAGCTTGTCTGGCTTACAGCCCTGAGAAGCTCCTGGCTCCCCACCTACTGACCCCAGACAATGACAAGACAGGCTGAGTGGGTGAATGCCTCCATTTACAGTGTCCGCTTGCATCACTGGCTGGTGGGCAAATCTTCCTCCTATGACTGACATAATAACAGTAATTTTTCTGTGCAGTGATGATTCTGTAAGCATGGTGGGTTAGCTGCTACCAAAACTGTTTCTTCTTCCTGGACACGTAGCTTACTGGACACATAGCTAGTTTCACTGTTAATGTGGTCCTGCCATCAATTCCAGACCAGTGGGTTTTAGGAAGAAGTGATAAGGGCCCCTTCCAGTGCTGGTCCATTAAAAACTTCCCATGTACAATCCTCTACACTTTCACCCCTCATCAGTGACCTTAAAATCATATTTTACGATGCCAGAGCCACAAGATGGAAGGGGCCTGGGTCACTGAATCACTAAAGCACCCCTTGAGGAGAGCTGCGTATTGAACAAGAGTACCTGGTTTGCAATTTACATAGGAGATAAACTCTTACTGAGTCGAGTCAGAGTCGTTGTGACTTGTGGTTTATCGATTACAGCAGCAAAAGTTACCCTCACCAATACATTCAATTCTTTTTTAATAATCTTTTTTGTTTTTCCGATTCCCTTTAAGGGCTAGGACATTATACCATACTTATCAGTTGTTCCCACAGCTTTGGAGCCCTTCCTTGAACCCCAGCTGGGTGACCTGAGCCTTGCAAGCTCCTATCCCGATGCTAACCCATCTGGCCTGTGAGAATTTCTTGCCTTTGCAATCTCACATCTCTGGACTGAGATGCTTTGGCAGACGTGACAACCCAGTGCCAATTGTTTGTTTACCTTTTCAGATCCCCTGCTCAATCTCACTACCTATAAGCCCAACTTCTCCCCTCAATGTGTGTTCCCTTGCTACCTGGATAGATTTAATTTTATGCTGTGACACCTCCCAGTCTGTTTCACTTGATCAGTGGTGGGTAGCTCCCACCCGAACTCTGGGTCAGTGGCTGTCAAAGTGAGGCTCCAGCACTGGCAGAAACTCAAATGCTCAGGTCACATTCTAACTCTGCTGAATCAGAAACTCCAGGGGCGGGCTCAGTAATCTGTATTTTAACAAGCCCTTGGGTGGTTTTGAAGTGTGCTGGAATCTGAGAACCACTGCTTTACAATTTAACATTCTGGAATCTGACCCTCAGTTCTGTCCACTAGGACCAGTGTTATAAAGAAGTTGCGCTGCTATGCGTTCCTCCAGCAGGAGAACATGTCTGGAATGTCCCTGGGTCATTTTGGCTTTTCCTTTTGATAGGAATCTTCAGGTCATCCTTTGAAATAAAACTCAAAGTTCCTACCACTAAGATAAAACATTTAAATTAAGTAGATGACCGAAAATTGAAGTGCTTCCCCAAGGTGAAACAAGCAAGGCTCCTCAAATACTTTTAATATGTATTTTCTTTCCAATAGGAGTCATGAAATTTACATCACTACTGGAAAGCCAAGAGCAAGGTCCATATTTTCTGGAAGATTGTTGAGCTTATATCTCAGTGTGTTATGGAAAAAGTCACCTTTCATCTCCAAAGAGTATTTGATGCTGACTAGTGATGGTTAGGCTTGCAGAACTGGCCCTGAAAACACCATTTTTCCTTTTTTATGTGTTTTGTCAAACAGTGGTGTCCAGGAATAATAATTCAATGCTGAATATCTTAGTTCTTTCGAGAAGTCAACATAGTAAAATATGTGGTGGGTTGCTTTGAGACTGGTTTCCTTACTTAGGAAAGTGACAACTTGGTGAAGCTGAGACCGACAAGTATTACCCTCTTCCAACCTTAATTCCTATGGAATGTTTACTCAAAGTGTTTGCAAAATTAGAGACTCCCTGGAGAAAACAATATTTGAAATCCAGGTAATCTTTGGAAAGTAGGCTGAAAAGAAACTAAAAATAAGCATTTTTTTTAAGTATATAAAAAAATGGGGGGTCAACACGGAGAAAATGATTCCATACTGGCACACTCATGGAATTTGTGTTTTGTGATTTTGAAAGATCTCTAAACCACAGCAAAGGCCCGAAGCAAGTATTTGGGGGTCACTTTGTGGGTCACAGCATACCCAATGTCACCCCTTAGAGCCACTCAAAAGCCCCACCTTTCTGCACCCCAAACTTGGCAATTGCCAAGCCATGTCGATAGGGAAGGATTTCACAGGCAGGAATTTATGTTTGGCACTCATGTCCCAGCTCTAACTGTAGGACAAGAGCTGAGAAATAAATTTGTTTAGGCCTGAGGGATTTTTTTTTTTCTCTCATTGTTGGAGACATGATGCAGATTCCCAAGAAAAAAAATCAAATAAACAACAAAAGTAAGAGAAGGGCAGAGCCAGCGACATTCACCTTATTTAAGAGATGCTCAGCAAATCACAAACAGCCCCTTCAGATTTCTTTTCAGACAGGAGCAAGGGGGCTCGTTCTTATTTAGATGCTTGGCTTCCAGTCCAGATGTGTTTATTTAAAAAAATTTTCAGATTCCTCAAAGTAAAAGGTTGAGATTGTTGTCATCGGCAGCAGCATCGCCAATCTGTGTGAGATGTTTATGCTCTTGTTTAGTTCAGTTAATTCCGCGGAAAGTGTGACCAACATTTTTTTTATACTGCACTTCCATCTGTTTCCAGAAGGTCTCCAGCAGCAAAGCTGTACAAAAACCTCCGCCCTTGTTCAAAGGCCATCCCAGTATCTGTCTCCAAAGTTCCCAATAAGTTACATCATCATCATCATCATCAAAATTCAATTTTAACACTGTGTTTCCTGGGATGCTCTGTACTCCATGACAGACAATCAAATTAACAGGGAGTTACATTTCTGAAATCTTAAAAGTTGGGATAGCTCTCGCAAGGATGGACAGTAGAGAAATATGTGCTAAACAACCAAACTGTCTTTAGACATAAATATAAACAAAACAAGCATCTAAAGGAAATATTAATATTATAAACAAGCAAAAGGGTCATCCGTGATGTGCTGTACGGAGCAGTGGTATTACTGATTAAGAGGGGTGATCTCTCTACTGCACACTCTTCCTGGTCTTAGCAGTGCATGGAGACCCTGCAGCAGCAAGGCTGCCCACGTTCTCTACACTCTTGTCCACCACCTTAGCCCTCAGGAATGCATTACTCCCTTTGTTTTGTTCAAAGTTCAATGAGAAAGAGCCTATTTCCAGACAATTTTAAAGGGCTTCTCTCATGGGCTGACCTTGAAAATGACATCAGGTCAGAGGATGCTGATTTTCAAGATGACCAGGAGCCCTTGAGTCAGAGAAACAAAGGGCCACCATATCCCAGAGCGACAGCCAATATTTTCTAGAACATAGTAGAAGGAAGCAGACTCTTCCATAGAAATAAATTCATAAAGATACTGTCTTCAAAGCCTACCTTTGGACGAATTATAAGCCACAAAAGTAACATTTAGCAATGAGGGCACTGAAGTAAAAAGCAGACACGGATAAGATGGCTTGAAGTAAGGTCACCATGGGACATTCAAGAGGTGCCACGCTAGCCCCACAGGTGGAAGGCGGCCTCAGGGTCTCTGGGAGAAGGAATTCAGGAATGACGTCAAGCTCAGGGTGTGTCTTTCTATTCATCATATGTGATTCATATCTGCAAGTTATGTTGGCTCTTCAGAGTATTGATCTAATCATTCTCATCAAGCCCTTTTACCCTCTTTGTAAATTCTTAAGTTACAAAAATACATGAATCAGGGGTGAGGGACTGTCAGTTTCACTATTTGAATTGTTCTGTTGAATATGTACCTTCATATTCAAATGACTGAAATAAAACGGTTTAATGATAAACAAGGAAAAGAAGGGAGAGAAGCTACAGGCTTAAGTATCAAGAGATTTGGAGGGTGAGGGCCACTTGACTACAAGCGTGAAGTTATGTGTGAGGAATGGAGAAAACCAGGTGAATGGCCGCACTGCAGATGCCTGTCTGGGTGGGCCACAGGTGCCGTGCCATGGTACCCAAATCCATTTCCTCGCTTCTCCATTCAGACCTCCATGGGGAGGCAGCCACGGAATTTCCAGCTTTATGGTAGCTGCCTCTCCAACCCCTTGAATCCTCCGTGGCAATCCTGACTTAAATCACATGCCCACTTCTGCTTTTCTTAGGAGAATGATCTATCCCCTTCTAGGGAGACCCTGCTCCTTCCTCTTATAAGACTCAAGTCAATCGATGCCTGAAATATGAACCACCCATTTGGCAAGTATTGCTCGCATGTCCTAACCGGAGTTTGGCCGCAAGACTTATCTGGCTCAGCCCTGGGCTTGATAAAAACAAACTGTACTGCTAAAAGAGAAATGTGTAGTAACAGGAAAGGGAAAAGGCATTCCAGGTTCTGCACACAGACACAGGGAAGATTGGAAGTTTGTTCCTCTATTCAATAAATATTTATTAAACTTGCGCTACATCAGGGACACGATGGTGCAGATGGGAAGGATCTTTAGGACAGGGAGTGGAAGCCCTTGAGGTGGAGAATTGCATCACTATAGCCCAAACAGAGTGATACTTCCTCCGTCCATGAAGGATTGAGTAGATAAGGGGAGCGAGAGCGCTTGGGAGGTGATCCAAGTGAGAATTCCCTGCGGCTTGACCACTGTTTCTTAACTATCTTTCTGCTGCAACATTTATAATACGTGGCACTCACAATGGGCTATTTATCCTCACAGGTATGACCAGGTACATAAGATAGGGTTAATTGTAACAGGAAGTCCAAAATAACAACGGTTTAAACAAGAATGGCTTCCCTAATGCCACCATGGCCTTGATCTCTACCTCTATTCTTAGAGTCCAGGGAAGGAACAGGGCTCCATGGCCATTACTAACCCAGAGTCCATCTGTTTCTAGACTCCGCTGTCCTGGAATGTGATTTCTACCTTAGGGTCACCTTGTGATTCCAAACTGCTGCTGGAGGACCAGCCATTACATCCAGAGTGCAGGCAACAGGAGAAAGAAATCCAAAGACCCAGGGCCTTTCCCAGTGAAATATGCTCCCAGTAAGCACCCAGACTCTACATCCCCTTCCATGACATTAGCCAGAATGTAGCCACACGGCCAGAATAGATGGGAAAGAGGCTGGAGACATCGCCACCACAAATAAAATGGAAGTTTTGCTAGGAATGGAGAGGAGTTCGGCGGGGTCTGCCTCTGCCATACCAGGAGTCAACACAGTTCCCAGAGCACTACCTCCATCTCCACCCCTGTCTCTGCCCACTCAGGTAAGCACATGAAACTGAACAGTATTACAGGGCCGACCTTGAATCTGCATCAGTGGACTTTTAAAAACTAATGAACCATTTGCGAATTTGGAGGATTTACATGCTATTGTCCAGGCATACCTCCAAATCCCCTGCAGGTTACCAGCATGCTATGGAACCAGGACTGAAAATGCTGCCTGTGTGTGCAGTTGGCAGCTCTGTGAGCAGAAAAGGATGGACGGAGGAAAATGCGAAGGGAAAATGAGGGGGGATTTTATAGCCAGGTGATTTACTTTTCGACCTGAAAAGAAATGATAAGTAAAAAATTGTTCAGCCACTCCTTTTTTTTTAAGAGAAAGAGTCTCACTTTGTCGCCCTTGGTAGAGTGCCGTGGCATCACAGCTCACAGCAACCTCCAGCTCTTGGGCTTAGGCGATTCTCTTGCCTCAGCCTCCCGAGTAGCTGGGACTACCGGAACCTGCCACAATGCCTGGCTACTTTTGTTGCAGTTTGGCCGGGGCCGGGTGTGAACCTGCCACCCTTGGTATATGGGGCCAGCGCCCTACTCACTGACCCACAGGAGCCGCCCTGTTCAGCCACTTCTTTAGGATTGCCAGCAATATGATTGTCCTAGTTGTAATGCAGAATCTTTAACTAAACGCTTTCGGCCTCAGAGCCTCTCTCACAGGTGCTGGGGCTCAGCTACGGTAGCCTGTCACTGTGGTGGCCGTACCTCCTGGAATTCATACCTCCATGTAGCCCTTTGCCTTGAATGTGGACTGTCCTGGGATCACTTAACCGAGAAGTGAAACTGTGCTGGTGGTCAGTCTAGCTTTAAGTTCTAGAAGTTTCTATTCTTGGATATCTTGAGCTGCCATAAAAGAAGGCTGGCTACCCTGCTGAAGAGACCACATGAAAAGATTCAGTGGAGAAGCCTCACAGAGGAGGAATCCCAAGACTGGACGGGAGAGGGCAAGAGAAAGAGAGGGAGACTCTTCCAGTGCTGACGTCCATAAGTCTAAACCCCAGTCTCCCCGCCAGTGAATCCAGCCACCTAATGACCACCAGCAAGTCCACCTTGCACAACTGTGAACAAATGATTGCTCTTTTTTTGTTAAGCCGTTATGTTTTAGGCTGGTCTGTTACCAAGCAATAAATAAGTAAAATACCAGTACTACCCTCCCCCCAAAATATCTACAGGTTTATGATGGAACCCCAGCCAGTGTGGCCCTCACAGCTTGTGCTGCTGCTGCTATAACTGCTCAGACCGCCTCAGCTGGCCTCTGCAGGTGCAGCCAAGGGAGTCAGTGCCCTCTGGACCTCTCCACTCTCCCACTGAGACCACTTTCTAATGCCACACTCCTGAAATGGGCATTCTTCCAGATTCCTCTTCCTGACTCCAGCAAGAGCAAACCTTACCCTTTCTCCTTGTCCAGGCTCCCCATAGGAACTTGTACCACTCTTTCCCCATCTCTGGAACATACTAAAGCTAGTAATAGAGATGCCAGAAATGTAGACACATTATAGGAAAGATGGCCAATATCCGGATGTGTTGTGAGGGTGGGAGGGGAGTTCTAATTGCATGTGGGTCCTGTCCTGTCCTGGAGCCATGGCCAGAAAAATGAGTTCCTGGCATCTTCTATTGGAATCTGGAACACATTTTCCCCTAAAAGCAAGATTACAGATGATTTTAGGTCCTGTAGTACTATTAGAACTGTACTTCAACTATATTGCTAGTTAAATATACATTTAGGGGCTGGCCTGGGAATACAACTACTCTGTCCTAATGAGAAAAAAAGATTCAAATAACTGGCTGAATAATGAACTTCTGGAAATAACCTGATTACAAGTCAAAAGCTCTCCTATCTTGAACCCCAATCATATACTCGGTCAATAGAAAAAATAAGGTTGAACCCTCCCAAGAAGTTACAGTTTATTTGGAAGACAAAGACACACAAGAAAAAGCAGACAGAGAAGGAAGTGTATAAACAAGTCTTAAATTGTGTGGGATTGACAATTAAGTGCTTCAGGGTTGCAAAACAAGCCCAGAAGTTGTCTTTTCCATTGTTTGTTTACATGGGCTTCCAGACACCTGTTTTGAGATGTCCTTGTGGACACAGTGCTTTTCACAATTGCCAAGTGCTGTTTCACTGTTAATGGGAAATGGGTGGGCAGGTAGAGGAGGCATCTCCATTCACCTGGCTATAGAGAACAAGTGAGTTGCAGGTCCCTGTAGAAAGGGAAGGGAACGGCCAGGCAGCTGCATAGAAACCCAGGGGTCCCTGTAGCTGACCTTATCAAGGGTCACCAAAGAGGTCCCACCGCTCTATTTCGCAGTGTGTGGTTTGTTAACACACACCATGATCACACAGGGTGCTTACTAAAATACCAATTCTTGGGCCCCACCCCACATATAAGCCACCAGAATATCTTAGGGCAGTGGCTGTCAACCTTCCTAATGCTGCAGCCCTTTAATACAATTCCTGTGGGTCGCACCCCATAGGTTGAGCACTGCTATTTTAGGGCGATGCTTGAAAATCCACATCATGGGTAAACTCCCCAGCTGATTCTAAAGCTAATTAAAGTTTGAAAGCTGCTATTCCAAACAAAGCTGTCCTGGAGACGGAGGAGTCCGGCTGAGACCCCCGGGAGTGTTTTCTCCTGGGAAGCTGCTGCACATCAGGGTCATTGGCCCCTCTCAGGCCCTTACTGCCACCAGCCACATTTCTAGGAAAAAACAAGTATGTTCGCAGACCCAGGCAAGGAGAGGGGAAGGCTTTCGCATAGTCTCCCGCCACGTGGCTCTATTTCCTCCTTAGCCCCAGCCCCGCACGTACACTGAAAACCTGTCTCAGGCATCTGCACTGAAACCAGCACCTGTTGTGGGGTGTCTTTAGAGTGGGCTGGTGCCTGTGGGATGGGGCCTCCCAGGTAGACGCCACCCCATGGAAACTTATGGGCAAATTTCCCGGGACTGGAAAATGTGCTCTGAGCAGGATTCCAGAACATGTTCCACTCTCTGCCTGGGGCTCCTGCCGGCAGGATCATCCTGCTGCCCTGAGTGGGGTAGGGGATTGGAGCCCTTTTCCATGATGCTGGGCGTCATGCTGGTTTTATTTATGATTCAGAGTGAAATAAGTTTAGGAATAATCTTTGGCATGAAGCACACGCCCAATAGTGGGACAATGTTGCGGTAACAGTAGTTGCTCTCACTACCACCACGTTCACCCCACCTCAGCAGCAATTTCAGCGCCTGGGCTTTTGTTTCTATCTGGGAAAGGGCTCTGCTGTCCAAGCAGGATGACAAAGGAACCCAACTCTTGGCTTCCCCTTTCACAAGCCTGAGCCCAAGATATAAACACAAGGTCTAAATAACTCTGCAATTGCTTAGAACTATTTTCCATTCCCTCCAGTGCCTTTTCTTACCCATAGACTAGGGAAAGTTGTCCAGACTGGGTGAAGTCCAATCAGAGGAAGGAAAATGGATGTCAGTCTAATGGGTCACTTTGGCAACCCGTGATAAGGCCCCCATTGGAGGGGCCCTTCCCCCACCAGTCAAGTCCCAGCAGAGTTTGGGTATCTCATTAGAGATGGAACCTATATCCTGGGCCCTGGTAAAGCCAGAGAGAAGCAAACAAAAAACGATGAAAGGTCTTGGGCATTGGGCAGCTCCACTGTCTCTAGGCTCCTTAATACTACAGAAGAACAACAAACATTCCCAGGTATAGGAAATGGCTAAGAAGAGAACAGTTTGGATAGTATGAGATATATCCTCAGGGAATTTCAGTCTGTGAAAACGACAGGCAAGATTCATTTCTCCCCTCCTCCAGTGCCTTAGAACTACATCAACTCCTGGGACTTAGACATGGCCCTGGGAAAAGGGCTTGAGGACTTGAAGTTGACTAGGATTTGGGACTAAAAATGGGAATGAAGTTCAAATAAGGTCAGAAGGCTTGCTTTCTTGCGTGTCTACATTTCTGGCATCTCTATTACTAGCTTTAGAAAATTAGTAAACAGCATATGGGTCATGCTAAAAAGAATGTCTTAGGCCAGGTGTGATGGCTCACACTGAAATCCTAGCACTCAGGGAGGCTGAGGTGGAAAGATCACTTAAGGTCAAGAGTTCAAGCCCAGCCCAGGCAATAGAGTGAGAACTGGTCTCTACAAAATAAAACGCATTAGTTGGGTGTGGTGGTGTAGATCTGTAATCTTAGCTACTCAGGAGGCTGACCAGGAAGATTGCTTGAGATCAGGATTCACTGCGAGACTACTGTGACCCCTGATCACAAAACTGTACTCCAGCCAGAGAGATTACTCTTAGTTCAGTTAGTGTTGCTATAAAAGAATACCCGAGGCTGAGTGATTTCTAAAGAAAAGAGGCTTATTTGGCTACGTTCTGCAGACTATAAAATAAGCGTGGTGCTGGAACCCACTTGTGGTGAGAGCTTCAGGCTGCCTCCCTCATGGACGAAGGTGAAGGAGGCCAGCACATGCAGAGATCACATAGCAAGAGAGGACACGAGGGTGCGGGGAGTGGTGTGAGGCTCCTAGACACCCAGCTCTTGCAGGAACTAACAGAGTGAGAGTTCACTCATTACCTCGAGATGGCACCAGGCCATTCCCAAGGAACCCACCCCCAGGACCCAAACATGCCCCACTAGGCCCCATGTCCACCCCTGGGGACCAAATTTCAGCATGTGGAGGTTTCAAATATCCAAACTCTAGCAAACTATATGAGACAAGGTGCTGAGGTTGGAAAACCCTTCCTCCCAGATCCCTTAGGGCCCTGTCAGGTCAGAGCCCTAGTCTTCCATTTGGTTCTGAAAGGAGTCCAGAGAAGGAGCCTGTGCCGACCCTGTCACATTGCTCATAATTTGACATCTGGGGCCAATGCTGGTATGTTCTATGCGTTCTCTCTTGCTCTGATGAGTGGTCTCATCCTGCACACAAGGTGTTTTGATTATTGCCTGAAAAATGGCACAAAAGCTCTTTGAAAATAGAAAACATTGCAACAATGAGATTGAAAGGAGGGCTAAAAAAATAGAAAACATTATAAATATGCCATCAAATGACTTAGTGGCTCTGATATGGTAATCCTAGGATTTCAAAGCTATTCACCAATCAAAGCTTAAATTTTCCTATTGGAATTCAATGTTTTGAACATGATGTTTACAAAGAGACTAGGATTCAATTAGGTATGCTGTTGAAACACATTCTAGCTAGACACAATACTCTAAAAATTTTCACATTTTATCAAAAATGTGGTTGGGTTTATATTTCAAAGAGTTGGCTATACAGTTGTCTATTATATTTGCACTGTCCTTCTTTTCTGTTTTTTCTATTGACGTTTCTCATTCTTCCCACCACACAATTCTCTTTCTTGTCTCTCTTTCCCCCTTATTTACCATTAGTGAGTTACATTTTCTGAGTACTTATTATCTGCTCTGCTGGCTGGTGTGCGTTCTACTTGCATCATGGGATCGCATATGTACGTATTTTAGAGGAAGAAATTGAGGCTCAGCAACTTGTACAAGGTCACACAGCTGGGAACTGGGAGCTGGGTTCAGATGCCAACCCCTGCCTTCAGAACCCAGGCCCTGCCATCCCCTCCAGTCATGGCCCAGCCTCCCACTCTGGCCTCCACTCTGTGAACGTCTTTACCTGGCTCCCCCTGCCTGCACCTCCACCTCCCTCGTCATCCCCACCCTCGGCCCACACCACACAGGCTCAGTGCTCCCCACACCCGGCCCATCAGTCCCGCGGTGGGTGTGCGGCTCACAGGGACTACACCTACCCCCTCCGCTTTCTCTCCCCTCTCACAGCCTCCTGGGAACGTGTTCGAACACCACCTTCCAGATCACGCTCTGAGCCTGCAGCCTTCCTTTCTTTCCATGCTACGGCCATCCTGAGCCCGTGTCTGTTCCTGATAGTCAGAAATTCTCCGTAGTGGCATTCTCGTGCTTCTTCCCTTTCTGTGTATGCCTGCGTGTGTGAGATGGGGAAGTACAGCGCACCAGATACAATTGTTTCCGAAAATCTTTGAAAAAAAAAGAAATCGCCCCTTGGATGCTTGCTCAGTCTCTCCAGACGGAATGCCCCCGGTGATCTAAAGGACTGAGCGAAGGGGAGAAATAAGAATAGAGCTTTCAGGGAGGACTCGCCCCCCCCCCCAGCCGCCCACCGCTGGCCTGTGCATCTGGTTCCCAGAGCCCCCGTCGCCCTTGCCCCTGTGGGACACGCACCTCCGGCTGAGCTGGCCCTCACCTGGCACGTCCCTTCATCTGCCCACCTACCTGGAGACGCTGCTGGTCTCGGGCTCTTCCTGAGTCCTCCCTGTACCCCTCTGCCCTGGATCACATCCAACACCGTGGAAATACACTGTTATAACTCCCTTATTTAAAAAAAAAAAAATGGGAGGGAAGAAAGTAAGAAAACAGGAAAAGAGAGAAAGCTTTTCCTTAATTGCCCTTCCCCGCCAGCTTTGGTCCATTTCCTCCCTTGCCTTTGAGGCAAATCCCTCCAAAGACTAATTTCTGTGGTCTCCAGCTTCCCTCACACCCCAGCTCTTCCCTCTTAAACTCCGTTCATTAGATGACTGCCTGCACGCAACTCCATCAAAGCTTCACCTACAGATGACACCAGTGAGCTCCGTGTGGTGCGGGCTGTGTACGTCTGATGGACGGTTCTTAGGAGCTCGTGACCCAGGGGGCTGAACTCTCCTCTGCTTGGAACACTTCATTGGCCTGGTTTTAGCACATGACACCCTTTCTGGTTGATAATTTCTCAGATTCTTCCTATCTCCCTAATTTCTAAACTAGCGGTTCTCAAAATTTACTAGGCAAAAGAAATACTTGGCACAGGGCCTCACCCAGTAAGGTTCTGGTTCAATAGGTGGGCCTAGAATGCATAGACGGGCCCTAGAATCGCATATCTCATGAACTCCCAGGTGATGCTGGCGTTGTTGATCTATGGGTCATAATTTGAGTAGCATGGCCTCGACTTTCTTTCAGTAGTGACTTCAGTGGTGATGGTGTGCACTCTGAGAGTTTGAAATGCTTTCTGCATGCTGAAAACTGTATTTGCAGTTGCTACATCTCTACGCAGGGCCATTCCCCTGACCGCCATCATCAGCTATCTGTCTGATTAACCTCCCACCTTGAATGCCTAATGGGCAGCTCGTATCAGGAACCTGGGAGCCACCCAGGATTTCTCTTTTTCTTTTATACCCCACTTCAATCTTTCAGATAACCCAATGGCTTGAAGGTGAAAATATATCCCCAATCTATTCTTAATAAAGCAACTGGAATGAGCTGGGTGGCTCCAAGCCCTAGTGCTTCTGGACAGCATTATCAGATGATAGTCCTAAAATAATGGCAAGTGTATCCTAATGCCACCACTTCTGGAAAATTCAATGGTATGTCTGGGCTTAAACTTTTGTTGCAACTTATTTGTATAGGGTGTTTCTTTTTTAAAACTGTCTAGCAAGTGGCCGTTACATAGAGAATGTATCAGGTATATAGAAGTAACAAGTTTGTTTTGTATAAAGACCAGCAGAGCATAATTTCTGTTATCATAGTGCTTTGGTTTAGAAATGTTTCCTTTAGGCTGAGTTTTTAAAAGGAAAGGCCTTTACTATCATAGAGTTTGAACTGGGGCCAAGCAGTGTGTGCTCTGGAGACAGAATCTAGAGATCTCAAATCTTTGTTCTGCCATTAACAGAACATTTAACTCCAAACTATTTCAGAGTTTCCTCATCTGTTTGTGAGTTAGTTCATATAAAGGACTTAGACCAGTCCTACGTCCTGACAAAATAGACATTGCTCAATTACAGTTCTGATGGTTATCAATTCAGACTGCAATAGAATAACTTGTGCATCGTTTTGTGTTTACTACTTGGCAGACCAGAATTTTTTTGTCCTTTGTCTTGGCCATAAGGGAAATTTCTAGTTGAACTTAACTATGAAAATGTCAACTTTTGCAAAAGAGAGAGTTTATAGGGACCCTTATTTTTAAACGAATTATTCAGTGGGGTAACAATCTGCCTTCCCTCCCATGAGATACCATTACCCATGTATTTTCAAAGGGAAATTCTTGATATTTCAAGATTTTCTTCTCTAGCAGTTTGTTTTATGCATGTCCTGACTTCTGGATGTGGAAGGTCATCCTTCGCTCTGAGTGACAGTAGTCACTTTATACTCTAGACTCCCTGGGCCAAACTCAAAAAGCCTGTGCCAGCAGAACCAGCACAGTCGGGCAGGGTGCTTCTGTGTGTGCCAAAAAGGAGGGACCGAGCTCTCCATAGGAATTTTACTGCTTAGACAAAGTCCAAGAATGTGTGTTTAGAAAGTTCACAAGCTTGCATTCTCAGGCTTATGGAAAACCCGACTCCAAAAGTAACTCCTTCGAAGCAGACCCCCAAAGTGTGGAGGCTTTGATGGCACACGGTTGGCCCCTCACCTGGGCTCCCTTAGCTTCCAGCATGAGTTTGATTGACATTTACCACCAAGGCGATTCTTACGCAAAGGATGTTTGTTTTGTAGATTAGCAGTTCAAAGTCATTTCACCTGGTGAGCTACAGACAGGAGCAAGAGGACGCAGAAGAGACTTCGCTCAATACTGTGATGATCAGATCTTCATTACAGTACTAGTTTTCAAAGGTGAGCTGAGACGGAACTGAATTTAGCTGCTGACTTTGGAAAACTCAGTTTTCTCTGCTTAAAACATATGTATTTATCACGCTGGAGCAATTGCAGAAACTCAGTAGACTCGGGTTAGGGTTAGGGTGAGGGTTAGGGTTAGGGCAGGGTGAGGCTACCCACCCAGTGCTGGGATGGATCCACAACTCTGTCAGAGGCCAAGAGTCACAAGCCCCCTGACTGAGTATCATTATCATTGCTCTCCCAGACACTGACCTCCCCACATCCATAAACGTGCCTGCCCTAGGGAATGTTACATATTCCTGTACATAACTTATGTTTACTGACTCCTGACTCAGCCTCGGGCATTGTACAAAGAACTTTATATGTGGCATTCTTTTTCAGGGCCAGTGGCACAGGTGAGTGACCAGTACACTTACACAGGGTTTCATGCTTACAAGAGCCCAGCACTTAAGAGTTTAATCTTCTATATTCCTTTGAAATTGTTACTAATTTATCTTTAAATTTGTGTTTTATTTCAGTGAAGTCCCACGAGACAAAAGTGCATGCATCTGAGTCTCCAAGACTCAGCTCAAATCTCATTCAGCTTCCACTGTCTCCCTGCCCACCTCTATGACCCCATAGAGCAAACACAGAGGTCCCCCAGCTGCCAGTGAAGGACATGGCAGAAGGGGAATTGGGGCAGGCATGTGGGTCCCATGGTGTCTGGCCACCCCATGAGCATTCATCGGATGACTCAGCTGGGGAGGGTTTGTCGCCACCAGCCCCACCCTGATCCAGGTACTGAGTCCCTGCTTAAAACTCCCTTGGGGATCACCTGTCTGCCATGGGTCAGACAGCAGGCACAGGACAGGAGGCTTCCTGGCCTGACTGCCCTACTTCCACCCATTTAAGGGGCCACCCAACTACTGGAAGGCCATGCATCTGTTAGGGTCTGTAGCCACCCCACAAGTATTCTGTGCTCAAAGACCACAGATGAAAAGAACAATTTTGATATTTTAATACCAGTAACGGCACTTTCCCCCTGCTTTTTGAGCAAAGGACTCTACATTTTTATTTTTCATTAAGCCATGCAGGTTGTGTAGCCTTCCCTGTTCCTTTTAATTTTACAGAAACCATGTTACAGTGAAAGGGGAGGTCACAAACACACAAGTGACAGGTGGTATTCAAACCCATATAGACCCACTGAGAACCTGTTAGTGACAACTCTGCTACAGTGCTCTCGAGTCACGGCCCATTAGGTTATACATGAGTCCTCTCAGTTGTCTAACCCTGTCCCTTTGCACAGCCTGAAGTGTGTTCTCATGTATACACATCATAAAATCTACTCATGTTTCACTTTTAAATAGAGACTGATGGAAGCACACATTTGGCAAGATGGGAAAAGAAACAAGATTGCATTTAAGCCATAGGAGTTGGTAGGAGAATAATCAAAAAGGCACCGTGATGTGCGGAAAGCAAGAGAGAAAGCTGTTCGGAACTTGCTGTCTTTCAAATTGCACCCAAGTGCATTGCCAACTGGCAGCAGCACCGCCTGAGCAGATGGGCAGGTGCAGAATCGTGATGGTAAGGGAGGTAACCACGGTACCATGCCAGCCGGATTTTCCTCGCAAGGTGTCCTATTCGTCTGTCAAATAGCTAAGCACTTTTATTAAGCATTTTAGAGACTGTTTCTAAGCCATTGAGAGCATTGAGATTTCATATCTCTGCACAGATGGCCCAAGTGAGTGAGTACGGATGTTGCGGGGTAAGTGTGGGGAGGGAGGGTGTGTATGAGGAAGCCTAGGAGGCTTTAGAATACTGAGAGCAGGGATGAGAGGAGCTGTGTGGACGTGATCCTTCCTTACCCAACCCTTGCTTCATTGCTTTCTATCTGTGTTGTCATTTTCAACATCAGGAAAGGCAGCATCTAAAAGTTTGAACTCTGTGAAGATGTTCAAATCCTCATGATAAAGAAGCACTACTGTTGGAGACAGGAATGCTTTCACTTCTAGGTTTGGCTTTCTGTGTCCCTATCTGGAAAAGCCTGGAGGTGAGAAAGGCAATCGGGCAGGAGGAGAGGAAAGACATTCGGGTGGGAGGAGAATGTCTGTGCTATCTCATGGCAAGGCCAGGCGGCTGCTTGAGAGAGTGTGTGAGCAAGGACAGGACCACGCCCATGGGGAGCGCTGAGGGCTCTCAGAAAGGATAAATTCGGCATGCAGTGGGCTTCTGTTCAATAACAATTGATTGAGAGCCTGCTATATACGTGGCCTGTGTTAGAGATACCGAGGAAATAAAACAACAAGATAGCACTCTCGCTCCAGTAATGGTAAAAGGGTCAATTCATCCCAAGGATACAGCACTTATAAACATGCAGGTGCCTAATAGCAGAATCATAAAATATGCGGGGAAAAAATTATAGACTTAAAACAAAACATTGAAAATTCCCCATTGCAGTGTATGATTTTTGCATTTTTCTCTCAGCTATTGTTGGATAATTGTATTTTAAAAATCAGTAAAGATATGGACAGTCAACTGAACAGCCCTATGAATCATCATGATGTAGGTGATATTTAAGGAACACTATACCTACCAACTGCAGGAAAGATGCTCCTTTTCAAGCCCAAATGGTGCATTGTATGAGCTAAATAAGCTGGACCATAAAACAAGATCTTGGTCAACGGTTAAAGGATTGAAATCATGCAGAGGATGTATTCTAACCACACCATAATTAAATATAAATCAATAATCAGATTGCCAGGAAAATCTCAAATATTTGGAAATTAAGCAATGTACTTCTAAGTAATACAAGCCTCAAAGAATAAATACCAAGTAAACATTTAAAAATTTTGAACTGAATTATAATGAAAATGACACATAGGAAAATTTAACTGTGGAATTTGATCAATCAGTGCTTAGACTGAAATTTTAGTGCTTATATTACAAAAGAAAAAAAAAAACCTCAGATCAAAGATTTAAGCTTTCACCTCCAAGATGGAATAAGAGTAAATTCAAAGTAAGTAGAAATAAGTAGAAAAAAGGAAATAACTCAAGTAAAAGTAGAAGTCAACAAAAGAAAAAAGAAAAAACACCATGAAGAAAATTCACAAGGCCAAAAGCTTTGAGAAGGTCAACAAAATTGGTATATCTCTAACAAGAAGAATCAGGAAAAAAGAGAATAAATAGAAGTCACTAACAAAAAGAATGATAGAATAATTATCACTACAAGATGCTATAGGATACTATAAATTAAAAACATGAAAGAGTATTATCAACAACTCCATGCTCACGAATTCAACAACTTAGATGAAATGAAAAAAATAGATTCAAAAATGGAAGTTATCCAATTGGCGTAAGATGAAACACAAAATTTGAATATAGTAATATGCTCCTTAGTGGTAAAGATACATGCAGAGAAATGTGTCCTTAGGTGATGTAGTTGTTGTGTGACCATGACAAAGTGTACTGACATACACCTAGCTGGTATAGCCTTCTCCACACCGAGGCTGTAGGGTACAGCCTGTAGGCTACACACTTATACAGCTTGTTATTGCACTGAATACTGTAGGAAATTCTAAGACAATGGTGTTTGTGCACAATCATATCTAAACAATAGGAAAGGTCCAGCAAAAAATATGTCATTATGATCTTCCGACCCCACTGTTGTATATGCAGTCACTGACGGAGTCATCTCTGTGTGGTGTGTGCCTATATTCCTGTATCTATTAAAGATTTTTGTCATCGAAAACCTTCCTTCAAGAAAAATCCAGGCCCAGGTGATTTTCCTGATAATTTTTTTCAAACATTCAAGAAATAAATGGCATTAATCTAACTCAAACCCTTTCAAAAAACAGAGGAAAGGAAGCGCTTCCTAACTAATTTCACGGGGCAAGCATAACCCTAATATCAAAACCTAACCCAGATATTATAAAAAGAAAATGGCAGACTAATATTTCACATGCTCATAGATGTAAAAAATCTTAATAAAATATTAGCAAATCAAACCCAACAATATATGACAAGGATAATATAGCATAACCAAGTAGGATTAATTCAAGGAATGCAAGGCTAGCTTAACATTAGAAAAGCAATTAACACAATTTCCTATATTAACAGAAGAAAGGAGAAATCAGTACTATCATTTTAACAGGTATGCATTTGATGTAATTCAACATTTATTTATATTTAAAATTCTTGATATACTAAAACTAGACAAAAATTTCTTCAGTTTCATAAAGGGATTTATGAAATACCTGGAATTAATATCATACTTAAGAATGACATTGAGGGCGGCTCCTGTGGCTCAGCGAGTAGGGCGCCGGCCCCATATACCGAAGGTGGCGGGTGGCGGGTTCAAGCCCGGCCTCGGCCGAACTGCAAAACAAAAAAATAGCTGGGCGCTGTGGCGGGCGCCTGTAGTCCCAGCTACTAGGGAGGCTGAGGCAAGAGAATCGCTTAAGCCCAAGAGCTGGAGGTTGCTGTGAG
>CAUYON010194623.1:0-30882 GCA_963573935.1 Arctocebus calabarensis | reverse complement strand
GAGGAGTGGGAAGTGGGGAGCAGCTCTTGGAGAACGACTCATGGGGAGTCTTACTTTGTTGTCCTCGGTAGGGTGCCGTGGTGTCACAGCTCACAGCAACCTCAAACTTTTGAGCTTAAGTGATTCTCTTGCCTCAGCCTCCCGAATAGGTGGGACTACAGGCACCCGCCACAACACCCAGCTATTTTTAGAGACAAGGTCTTGCTCTTGCTCAGGCTGGTCTTGAACCTGTGAACTCAGGCAATCCACCCACTTCGGCCTCCCAGAGTGGCTCCCAGAGTGGTAGGATTACAGGCATGAACCACTGTTCCCGACCCACATGGGAAAGGTTTTTTGTTGTTGGTGGTGGTGTAGTTGTCATTGTTGTTTAGCAAGCCTGGGCCAGGCTCAAATCCACCAGCCTAGGGGTATGTGGCTGGTGCCATAAGCACTGTGCTATGGGTGCTGAGCCATGGGGAAGGTTTTAAAGACGATAAGCAACATGGACGAAGAAAGTGCATGTCTTTTGTTCTCCATGGTAGCCTGGAATTTAGCATAATGGCCCCACCCATATCCCATAGTGGATATTCAGTAAATATGTGAAGAATGAATGAAGAAAGAGGGGGGATGATCTTAAAAGGATACATAGGTGAAGAAGAGGAAGGAGGGCATTCCAATATGAGGCCCAGAGAGGTGAGCTGGATGCCTTGGTGAGACTGGTTGAACCACAGTGGAGGGTGTATAATGAGGAGGAGTGGGTAATGAGGTTAGATACCGGGCCGGGGGGCGGGGGGAAGGCTTCAAAGTCTGCTGAGAAATTTAGACGAGATGAACATTCCTTCATTCTTTTATAAAGTTTTTTGTTGTTTTTTTTAGTGCAGTCCACATGCTATTCATAGAGGCAAGGAAAAGTAGTGGAGATAGATGAATAAAAAGACATCACCATCCACTGGAGATCAACAGAATACTGTTCCCTTATTTTACTAACTGATAATAATGGTATACACAAAATATTTTGATGTTGTAGTCGGTTTGGTTGCAAAAAACTAAGGCCGTATAACACTTGCTCATACAAATTGGGAGTGTATTGAAAGATGCACCAGACACCAAAGGCTAAGAAGTGGCATTCAAATGGACACGATGGGGTCTGACCTGGGAAATCAGGCACCCTCTGGCCTGCCTTTCTTCCTCTCTCACGGTAGTACCTCATGGATAACATCTTACTTCCCCTCCTTTCTCTACGTAGGCTTCATTCCTTGCCTTTTTTCTCTTACTAGGATTTTACCTGGTGTAAGCATGGCACCATAACGCCAGGATAACCTCCTACTTTAGGGTTAGCCATCCTCCTGCACTCTACGAACTCTTAACGTCAGAATCTGAAGGACTAAGTTGATTGGCTCAGTTCAGCCTATGGGTGTGCACTCTTAGGTCAGGTGATCACTCAGAACCAATCAGCTGTGGCAGGGAGACAAATCACGTGAGTAAAACCTGGCAGGTTAAACCAACCCAGAACCATGGATAAACTGCAATTCCAAAGACGTGTGGAAAATAAGAGACAAGGTTAATTCCTACAAGTTAACAATATAGGAAGCAAATCAATTCACCTGGTTGGAGGTGGTGAAAAGAGAAGGCTTCATTGGGCCTGATTTAAAGGTCTGATCTAGTCCTAGGGGGAACAAAGACATTTTAGCAGCATTCTTAAGCAATTAGACCAGCAGTAGCTCTTAGGCGTAATTAGAAAAGCCAAGAAACTGAAGGGACCTAGAATATCAGGAGGGCTTTTGCCTACCTCAGTTTGGAGATGAGTACTATAAAAATATGTAGCCTAAATTTTTTATAGGGCAGAGTCTGCTTTTCATCTATTGCTATAACCCCCCGGCCAGATAGGCTCAAGAGTAGAAACTCGGGTGGCGCCTGTGGCTCAGTAGGTAGGGCGCCAGCCCCGTATACCGAGGGTGGCGGGTTCAAACCTGGCCCTGGCCAAACTGCAACAAAAAAGTAGCCAGGCATTGTGGCGGGCGTCTGTAGTCCCAGCTACTCGGGAGACTGAGGCAAGAGAATCACTTAAGCCCAGGAACTGGAGGTTGCTGTGAGCTGTGTGACGCCACAGCACACTACCCAGGGCCATAGTGAGACTCTTGTCTCTACCAAAAAAAAAAAAAAAAAAAGAGTACAAACTCAGTACACATTTATTCAGTTGAATCAGTCTCCTAAAGTCCAGACAGCCAGCAAACATGTTGCTATTTTGAATTCTTCTAGACTAGGAACACAAAACAAACAACAAAAAAAATCAAAACATGATTTTTCTGATTACTAATGCAGGGCTCAGGTCACTGGATGCAGATTTGGTGAGAAGCAGCAGTGGGAGCGTCTGAGCCAAGGTGGCTGGTGGAGGGCTAGATAAACAGATTGCACCCTGCCAGGTGGCTCCAGGGCCAGATCAAAGCCAGCTTCCCCAGCAGAGGCAGCCAGCATGGCAGGAATCTGGGAGACCTCTCACCCAGTCCCCCACCCACACTCACAGATGGAAAGGCACACCATTAGTGGTCACACCTTTGAACACTGCCAGCATGCAGGTATTTATGACAAATCTTTTCTAGTTTCTAGAATATAGCTCTCTTAGATAGGCAGCTGTGATATGACTGGGCTGGATGATTTGTGGCCAGACTAACTGGGTTCACAGCCCAGATCTGCCACTTGGGCAAGTGTCTCAACCACTTAACTACTTTGTGCCTTAGTTTCCCAATTTGTAAATCAGAGATAATAAACTCCCTTAGGCAGTCATTGAGGAGAATAAATGAGATGATGTGCATTTATGCATATGCATTTCATAGGCAGAGCAATTACTTGGCACATAATAAGCAATTATGATGACTATGATTGGTACTAAAAAACTAGACTGCAGAGAAGAGCTCCCAACTCAGGGGACCCGGGAGATTGCTACAACCCACAATCCAAACCTGTTGGTGGTGATTTGGGCCTCGCTCCCACAGACCCCTGTTTGGCCTGAGAACAGGAATAGAAACTTAGCCAGAAATTCCCTAGGATTTTTCCAAGTGGTGGGAAAAAGAATACTCCCTTTCTCCATGTTCTTTCCCCCTCTTTGGGGTTTTAAATATAGTTGCACCTCCCTAGTTGACCATCTCCTTAAATTGACATAATTTTCATAGACCAAGACATGCACCACGTGTACGTATCAGTACAGTAGGTCTAGTTCTTTATGTGGACCACCTCTGTATGTTGACCAGTTCCTTACAGTCTCTTGGTGGTCAAGTTACAGAGGTTCTACTGTAGTAAGGAGCTCAGAGCTGCTTTTGCATGTTTCCCCCTCCATGGGGGGAAGCTGGCTTGAGAGAGTGAAGCGGATTTGCAGAAAGAAGCTGAAACAGCTTCTGGCTTGAGCAGAGTTCAGAAGTGTCTGAATCCAGTTGACCAGATATCTATTCCCACTGGTGTGTAATTTGGTTACAGAGTCATTAATTCAATTTTTCTCTTTCTCTCTAAACTACTTTAGATTCAATTTCTGTTACTTCCAACTAGAATTTGTGCTTGAGGGTCAATTCAGAAGGAAATTCAGGAGTTGAGTTTGGTTTTACTTGTACATTAAACAACAACAATGCTTTGATTGTTTTATGACAAACAACGTAGATTCTTACTGTTTACCTTACTTTGTTCTTTCATAAACTCCAGTAAAAAAATTGATGGCATGTTGTAGCCACTAAACTGTTTCTATATTGGACCATTTGAAAAGGAACAACCTACACTGGGCATGGTGGTTCACACCTGTAATCCTAGCATTCTGGGAGGCCAGGGTGGGAGGATCCCTTCAGCTCAGGAGTTCAAGACCAGCCTGAACAAGAGCAAGACCCCCATCTCCACTAAAAATAGAACAATTAGCTGGGCATTGTGGGGTCCACCTATAGTCCCAGCTACTGGGGAGGCTGCAGCAATAGGATTGCTTGATCCCTGGAGTTTGAGGTTGCTGTGAACTGTGACACCACAGCACTCTAGCCCAGGTGACAGCGTAAGACTCTATCTCAAAAGAAAAGAAGGGTGGCCCGGCAAGGTGGCTCACAGGGGGGCTGAAGGCAGGTGGATTGCCTGAGCTCAGGAGTTCAAGAGCAGCCTGAGCCAGAGCGAGACTCATTTCTTTCTTTCTTCTTCTTCTTTTTTTTTTTTTTGTAGAGACAGAGTCTCATTTTATCACTCTCAGTAGAGTGCTGTGGCATCACATAGCTCACAGCAACTTCTACCTCCTGGGCTTAGGCGATTCTTCTGCCTCAGCCTCCTGAGTAGCTGGGACTACAGGCGGCTGCCACAATGCCCGGCTATTTTTTTGTTGCAGTTTGGGTGGGGCCGGATTTGAACCCACCACCCTCAGTATATGGGACTGGCTCCCAACATACTGAGCCACAGGGGCCTCCACCGAGACCCATTTCTTTAAAAAAAAAACAACTCTCTGGGCATTGTGGCGGGTGCCTGTAGGCCTAGCTACCAGGGAGGCTGAGGCAAGAGAATCCCTTTGAGCCCAAGAGTTTGAGGTTGCTGTGAGCTATGACACAAGGCACTCGACCCAGGGTGACAAAATGAGACTTTGTCTCAAAAAACAAACAAAAGAAGGCGAAAGAAAAGGAAAGGAAGAGAAAGGGAACAACTTAGGAGCAGCTTTTAAAAAGTTTCACCTCTTGGGCAGCACCTGTAGCTCAAAGGAGTAGGGTGCTGACCCCATATTTCGGAGTTGGTGGGTTCAAACCCAGCCTTGGCCAAAAACTGCAAAAAAAAAAAAAGTTTCACCTCTTAAATTTTCAAGCTCTTCAAAGGTTAGAATGCATTTGCATCAAGGATTGCAAACGCCAATGCTAGAGGGGCACAGCAGGCAATATCAAGGCGTGAAGTAGATGGGTGGGTATGAGACAAGAGGGAGTGCTAGGGAGTATGGCAAAGAGGCAAGTGCTGGATCCATCTGGGAGAAGCCACTCCCACTCAGCCTCAGTATGTTGTTTCTATGAGCAAATATGGGCACAGAGTTGCCAGGTCCTCTAGTTTTTTTTTTTGGTACAGACAGAGTCTCACTTTATCACCCTCGGTAGAGTGCCGTGGCATCACACAGCTCACAGCAACCTCCAAATCCTGGGCTTAGGCGATTCTCTTGCCTCAGCCTCCCGAGTAGCTGGGACTACAGGTGCCCGACTATTTTTCTGTTTTGCAGTTTGGTCAAGGCTGGGTTTGAACCTGCCACCTTCGGTATATGGGGCTGGCGCCCTATTCGACAAGCCACAGGCACTGCCCCCAGGTCCTCTAGTTTTTAAGAACATTCTGGACATTTGGAATATTTAGTGTGAAATCTTCCAAGTTGTGAGCATTGGCTATGAATTCAAATTTAAAACATGACCTTCTAGGTAAGCCAAGCAACTGTTGGAGTTTGGTTAGAACTAAGTAGTTTTCTGGGACCCAGAACTTTCACTTCAAATCAGGACACATTGCTTACCCTTTGTGTAGGCCAAATGGAATTTATGTGAGACCTCTGGCTCACACACCTGGGGCTCATTTCACCCACTGAAGAATCTATGCCTTCCAGGTTCCCAGCCCCACAAGCTAAGGAGGCAGGTGCCTTTATTATTCCCACTTTATAGAGACTCATAAACTCCCACAGTGTGAGGCAGAGGATCGGTATATTCCATGACCCAATGAAACATTCCCTCATCTCTGGGTCTGGCCTTGTGTAATCTGTACAATTCGGGCCTCTTTCAGCTGCTTCTGATAACTTCCCCATGGTTATAAGATCTCATCTCTGCTTGGGAGGCCAGGGCCCTCTGGGTGGCCAGGAGATTATGAAGTTTTCCCCTTAATCCCTCCTCTTTCAGCTGAAAGAAACTCCACATTTATAATTGCATTCCAGGCCAGGTGCAGTGGCTAACCCTATAATCCCAGTACTCTGGGAGGCCGAGGGGGGTGGATCATCTGAGCTCAGGAGTTTGTGAACGGCCCTGTCGTTTGTGAACGACCCTGTCTCCCCTAAACGTATAAAAACTAGCCAGGTGTGGTAGTAGGTGCCTGTAGTTCTAGCTTGTTGGGAGGCTGAGGCAAGAAGATCCCTTGAGCCCAAGAGTTTGAGGTTGCTGTGAGCTTTGATACCACGGAACTCTACCCAGGACAACAGAGCGAGACTCTATCTCAAAAAAAAAAACCAAAACAAACAAAAAGAATATTTGTATATATGTGTGTATATATACAAATAATTGCATTTCATATACTGAACTTGGACTTGTTCCACTTTATGAATATGGAAACCTAAAGCATGGAGTTGGGGGGAGGGGTGAGAGTTGCTTGAGGCACATAGCCACGTCCAGTGTCTTGTTTCCCGGGATGATTCCTGACCCCTCTAATAGGGGAAAGTGAAAGGGACCAATGTTTGCTGCCTGTCTCCTGGTGCCAGACCCCTCTAAGGGCACTCATACAGCCCTTCCAATTCCCCACAAACTCCCAAGAGAAGGACGGGTGTCCCTGGCCTGTGCCCTTTCCAGGCCACCACCCTGCCAATCCAGGCGTGCCAGGAGGGTGTATGGAATTTCCAGGTTGTCATTGCACACGGGGAGGAGTGTGCAGCTCAGAATCGAGTGAAAGAATAAGGGTCACAAATAGGCTTTTCAAAAATGCAGCTTGCCAGGTGTCGGCGGCTCTGTGGGTGGGTTGCAGGGAGAGACAGGTCCACCTCCTGTGTGAAGTCATTCTCTGGTGAGACGATGCATGTTGAGTGAACTATAAACTTTTAAGAGCACATTCCATACCCACTCATAAACATTAAGAATCATTCCCTTTTGGAGAGCTGGCCGGCTCAAGGCAGTAGAGCGTGCTGCAAGCCTAGAGGGGCCCTGCTAGTATTTCCTCCACCACAGGTCTAAATTCTTGTAAGGGAGCCAAAATTCGAAAGTGAATTTCGTGTTTTATTAATACCTTTAGCCCTTACACTTAGGTGGCTTTGACATCTTTGAACAGAGCGGCAGGATGACAGTATCACATCGCAATCCCAGCAGGAGGTTGGCTCTGAATTTACATCCCATCTCTGCCATTTATCTGCTGAGTGGTGGGAAGACAGACAAGGGGACCTCTCTTGGCCTCAGGTTTTCCCTCTGAGAATAAGGTTCAGAAGACCAGGTTGTGGCGCTATTGTAAGGATTGAAAAGGAAACAATGGGAGGCTGAGGCGGTGGACGGCTTGAGCTCAGGAATTCGAGACTCTGTCTCTACTAAAAATAGAATAACTAGCTGGGTGTGGTGGCACATACTTGTAGCCCCAGCTACTCAGGAGGCTGAGGCAAGAGGATTGCTCAAGTCCAAGAGTTTTAGGTTGTTGTGAGCTATGATGCCACTGCACTCTACCCAGGGTGACAGAGTAAGACTCTGCTTCAGAAAAAGGAGGGAGAGATAGAGAAAAAAGAAAGAAAAGAAAGAGTGGTGCCTATGGCTTAAGGAGTAGGGCGCCGGCTCCATATCCCGGGGGTGGCGGGTTAACGCCTAACCCTGGCCAAAACTGCAAAAAAAAAAAAAGCAGAAAGAAAGAACTGGAAAGGAAAGAAAGAAAAGAAATAAGGCTTGGCACAATTGCTCATGCCTATTATAAGCCTGGCACTTTGGGTGTCTGAAGCAGGAGAAGACTATCCTGAGCAAAAGCAAGACCCCCATCTTTATAAAAATTAGCAGAGCACAGTGGCATGTGCCTAAAGTCCCAGCTACTCAGGAGGCTGAAGCAGGAGAATCACCTGACCCCTGGAGTTTGAGGTTGCTGTGAGCTATGATGACGCCACTGCACTCTAGCCCAGGAGACAGAGCAAGACTGTATCTCAAAACAAACAAAAGATAAGAAGCTGATACCATCCATACAACCTAGTGGCCCCACTCCTGTGTATTCACCCAAAAGAAATGAACATGTCTGTCCCCACAAAAACTTGTATGTGAATGTTTATAGCCTGCAAGCAACTCAAAGGTCCTGCAACTGATAGAGTGCGGTACAGCCATACAACGGGGTACAGAGCACCGACATACGGAACAACAGGGATGGATGAATGTCAAAAGCACCATGCTAAGTGAAAAAAGCCAGATGCAAAAGATTACATCTTTTTGTGGAATCATGTATGCTTCCATTTATAAGACACTCTAGAAAAGGCAAAGCTATAAAGTTAGAAAACATACCAGTGGTTACTAGGGGCTGGGAGTGGCACAAAAGAATTTGAGGGGTGTGTGTGTGGGGGGAGGTTGAACTATTCTTGTATCTCGATTGTGATAGCAGCTACCTGACTGTACACACTTTGCCAAACTTGCAGAACTGTCCACTAAAAAGGGAATTTTACTGTATGTAAGTTATGCCTCATTAAACCTGACTTAGAAAATACAGAACAAAGGACAAGGGTCAAGCTAGTGCCCCCAGGAAGAAAATACTTATAGACTCCTTTTCCCTGAAGTATTGGTGGCAATGTGTTCTCCCATCCAGCATTTTTCCTTTTGTACAAAGAGCCTGAAACTTTTGTATAAACAGGGTGACAGTGTGGTTTGTGTGTGGTGTATGTGTTTGTATATGTATAAAGAAATTCTGAAAAAAACACGAGACGCCAATAACATCAGAGACTGTGAGAGTGAGGTAGGATGTGGGGAAAAGAACACCCCAGTAGGAGAAAGATTTTTTGGTATAAATTGTGTCTATGTATGTGTGTGCGTGTGATGTATGTGTATATAATTTTAGAACTATGTGCCTATATTACCCATAAAAATATTAAGTTATCAAAATATTTAAAAGGTTGAAAAGAAAGAGAAAGGCTTCATCCCTTGGGTGACTCTCCACCAGTGGAATCTGTGAGGGGGTGGCATTCTTGTGGCAGCCACATCACATGAGTGTCTGCTTACTGGGCCTCAGCCCCACCCGCCCTTTTAAACCGAAAGCAAGACTGGACTCTGAAGTAGATGGCCGAGGGTGGCTGTCATCTGGTTCAAGAGCAGAACTGAGAACGCTCTTTCTCCCCCAGACGTCTCCCCCGTGTCTCTTCCAATAGCAGAAATCCCTTTTAGTCTTTTACCCCACAACTGGCCCATTATTACTCCTTTTTACCTGCAGGAGTAATGATGGGCCTAAATTCATACTTTGGTAACATTTAATATCAGACCCTTAGATGCTCTCCCAGAGACATATCTCGTAAAAGAGTGAGCAGAACAGACAGGCCTCAGGCACCTGAAATCTAGGGCACTAGAAACTTGGAAGACACAAGTTAATTACTTCCTAGTCTTGTCTGGAGCAGACCTAGATGAGAGCTCTCCGAAACACGTGTTTTGGTTCTGAATTTGAATCTCAACTCAACCTGTTCCTAGCTATGAGCCTTTGGCCAGGCATTTAACCTCTCCACATCTCAGTTTCCTCTTCTGTAAAATGGGAATAACACTGACGTCGAATGGGTTGACATGAGGGTGAGCAGAGGGCATGTGGGCGACAGACGACAGCATGATGAATGACCTACTTTAGGCGTTCAGCACCCAGGAGCCTGTCCCAGTGAGATCTGCCTGGGGCCACCTCAAGGCCACACATGTGAGTTTAGGGGGAAACGGTGACAGAGAGGAGCAGTGACATGGAACAATACCAAGAATGAAAGCAGGGCGGCGGAGCTGACTCACTGGATGACTCACTTCCTTGCCCAGGGATGTTCTGAGCATCCACGGAGCTGCTTCTCATACTCTTCGCACCCTTGATTCCCTTTCAGTGGGGAAGGCCTGAGAAAGATGCCGTTGTTCCCCCCACATCCACCCCGCAGAAAGCAGGGAGCAGAATGTTGGACCTTCCCTTCATACCCAGAACAAAAGGAGAGTTCAGCTAGCTAGCACACCATTTTCTTCATTCACAAACTAGCAGTCCCCATAAGATGCAATCTTTTGAAGGAAGAACAGTTGTTGCCTGGGAGTAATTCTAGACTCCTGTTACCCTTTTCTAGATTATCCCAGAGATATCTGTACCCCCTAGAACGTTTGAAAGCACAGAAAATCGTAAAGCAGCTGAAAAAGTCTTTTGTAATCCTATCAGTTAGACTTCATCATAGTGATGAGTTTGGTATTTTTCCACTGCATTTTTTTTTGCTCTGCCTTTTTTTTTTTTTTTTTTTAATACACTCAAGTTTATATTGTTTATTTCGGTACTGTTCAGAAGAAATGTTACACAAACCCACAGATGTGGGCCACAAATGTAATTGAAAATGTTTCAGTTGGCACATTAAAGAAAAAGGAAAACAAGCAGGTGAAATTAACTTTAATATATTTTATTTAACCCAGTGTGTCCAAAATACTGTCATTTTATGAATCTAAAAATTACTAAGGAGGCCATGCATGGTGGCTCTTGTCTGTAATCCTGGCATTCTGGGAGGCTGAGGTGGGTGGATTGCTTGAGCTCAGGAGTTCAAGGCCACCCTGAGCCAGAGCGAGACTCCATTTCTGCTAAAAACTAGCCAGGTCATGGTGGGCACCTGTAGTCTCAGCTACTTGAGAGGCTGGGGCAAGAGGATTGCTGAAGCCCAAGAGTATGAGGTTGCTGTGAGCTATGACACCATGGTACTCTACCCAGGGGACAAAGTAAGACTCTGTCTTAAACAAATAAATAAGGAGAGAAATATAAATCACTAAGATATCTTACAGGCTTACACATCTCAATTCAGACTAGCCACTGAATATATCTCAAGCGCTTAAAACAGCCAAAGGAGGCTGGTGGCTACAGTACTGAATGCCGCAGGCGTGTACAATTTCTATCTTAATTTTGGTTTTGGTTACATGGAATCCTAAGTATTATCTTTTCTGGCATCATAAAATATCTTTTGTAAAAGATAACTTTTAAGAGGTTCGATGATATGTATTTACTGAGGGTTTCTGTTCTGTGTTGGGTTTTTTTTCTCTCCCCTCAAAGACAATTTGTGCTCATCATTTGCTATAACTACTTCTAGACGATTTTCTCAGCAGATATTTATATCAAATAAAAATTGGACGCATATGCTATGTACTGCTTTATAACCACTCTTTCAGCTAATGACACACTGGGAACACTCAAACAGCAATAATAATGTCAGTCACTTTAGAGCCTCTACGGCAGTGATTTTCAAATGGTGTGCTGTGAAAATTTTTAAAGATCATTAATTAAATTATATTTGAAAAAAGTTCAAGGGCACAGTACATATATTCTTTTATTTCTTGTTTTTGTTAACATAATTATGCTGTGGAAGTTTAACTATAGGTTCAAGTGTGTAGTCAGATAAAAAATGTTGAAGGGCGGGCGGTGCCTGTGGCTCAGTAGGTCGCCTGCCTTATATACCGGAGGTGGCAGGTTCAAACCCGGCACTGGCCAAAAACTGCAAAAAAAAAAAAAAAACTTTGAAAACCACTGCTCTACGGAGAGCCAGACACATTTAAATATTTCTCTTCTTGGCAGTGGGAGGGGTAGCATTTCCATCACTGCTTCTCAAAAGTGGAAACTGAGGCTTAGAAAAGTAAAGTGATTTTCCTTATTAAGGAGGTGGGATTCAACCCAGATCTACTGATTTTATCTCCAGAGCTTTTCAGTTTCACCGGATGATCTCCTTCTGGAGGGAGGCAAAGAGGGGATCCAGGATATGCCAAAGAAGCAATTTAGGAATTAGCTTCTGGAATAGGTAGGATTCTCCGTGTATCAGGACTATCTCTCCCCAGAGTTTTGTCCAACAACCTCCACGATCACCCAGGTCAAACCTTTTCCCTCTTGTTCTCACATAGCCCCCGGGGCTCTGATCGTATTCTTGTGAACATCCATCCCCCAACTGCCCCAAGATGTCCCCTTCTCTATACCTCCCCAGAAAGAATCCTGACAGTCTAAGTCAGGGTTTCTAAATCTCAGCACTATTAATATTTGAGCCAGGTAATTATTGGTTGTGAGGGGAGTGTTCTGTGCACTTTAAGATGTTTAGTACCCCTGACCTTCACCCACCAGAAACTTGTAGTACTTCTCCCACATCCTCCAGTTGTGATGTTCAAAAGTGTCTGCAGACACTGCCAGATGTCCCTGAGAGGAACATCCCTCTACCCCCTAACAACTATTGTTCTTAGTATTAGATGGAGAAGACTTTTCTAAATCAGTCACTTGTGCTACCCAGAAACTAGGCAGGACAATTACTTCTTATACAGACCGCATTGCTCACAAAGACGGGAACATTTTCTCTTCATTGTTGAGTCTTCCACATCTGCACGTAGTAAGCACTCAATAAACATGGCACAATGAACAATGCTGTTGGTTTTTTTGTGTGTATCTTATATTGGGCTTGGCTTAGCCTTCCTTCCTTCCTTCCTTTCTCTCTCTCTCTCTCTCCTTCTTTCTTTCTCTCTTTCCTTCTTTCTTTCTCTCTTTCAAAAGAGTCTCACTCCTTTGTCCTGGGTAGAGTGCCCTGGCATCATCATAGCTCACAGCAACTTTAAACTCTTGGGCTCAAGAGATCCTCCTGCCTCAGCCTCCCGAGTAGCTGGGACTCCAGACACCCACCACCACACCAAGCTAGTTTTGTTACTTTTAGTGGAGACAGGTTCTCACTCTTTCTCAAGCTGGTCTCGAACTCCTGAGCTCAAGCAATCTACCTGCCTCAACTTCCCAGAGAGTGAAGGTTACAGGTGGGAACCACCGTGCCCCACCTTATTTTAGGCTTTTCGAGACTGAGCCAAATGCACACAAACATATTCCAAATGATGGTGCTTTTAAAAAATCATTTCCTTTTCTCCTGGAGTTCTGTCTTTCATATTCTGATATTCAACCTTTTTTTTGTTTTTGAGACAGAGACTCACTATGTCGCCCTAGGTAGAATGCCATGGCATCACAGCTCACAACAACTTCCAACACTTGGGCTTAAGTGATTCTCTTGCCTAAGCCTCCCAAGTAGCTGGGACTACAGGCCCCCACCACAATGCCCAGCTATATTTATATTTTTGTTATTGCAGTTGTTTAGCTGGCTGGGGTCAGGTTTGAACCCGCAACCCTTGGAGTATGTGGCTGGCGCCCTAACCACTGTGCTACAGGCGCCTAGCCTGATTTTCTTACAGCAAAGAGAATGATATAAAGTCTTCACAATTACTTCTCCGACTTTCCCATTACATGTGGATCATATGCATATGCCATATACTAGATTGACAAATATTTTTATGAGGCAAAGGAAAGATAATTTTTAACATTTGTGTCCTATCCCATCTTTGGACTATGCCATAGTCAATGTTTTCTAATTTGGGGCATTTAGATTGTTTCTAATTTTTCCATTTTAATTAACACTACAATGAACATCTGTGCATATATCTCTGCTGTACAATTTTTTTTTTTTTTTGAGATAGAGTCTTGCTCTGTTACCCTGGGTAGAATGCAGTAGTGTCATCTTAGCTCACAGCAACCTCAAACCCTTGGGTTCAAGTGATCATCCTGCCTCTGCATCCGGAGCAGCTGGGACTACAGGCGCCTGCCACAATGCATGGCTAATTTTTTCTATTTTTAGTAGAGACAAGGTCCTACTCTTGCTTAGGCTGGTTTCAAACTCCTAACATCAAGGAATGAGACCATGTTGGCCTCCCAGAGTGTTAGGATTACAGGTGCAAGCCACTACTTGAGACCTACACTTTTTTTTTTTAAGTAAAAAAAACAAATGCCCCATCTGTGAAATCCAAAAGAGCAAATCCCTTCCTTTGTAAAACGTAGACGTTTTTTTCCTCCCTGTGAACTTTGTAGAGAAGTAGCACAGACTTTTTTGCTGAATTTTATACTTGAAACTCCCTAATCCAGAAACTAAATCTCTAACATTGCCCTAACTGATCCAATTCCATTTAATTCAGCTCCAGTTGGCCTCCATCTTTCTGAAGATAACCAGAGTATTGGTTTTACAGATAGTGGCTTTGAAGAGACTCTTGTCTGTCCTTCCAAAGTCTTTAAACTTCAACTTCCTCATTGATTAAATGAGAGCAATAATACCAGCTTCAAAGGGGTTTTACAAGGATTAAGTGAGAATGCATGCAATGTTCCTGACAGGTATTAAAAAGAATTTACAAAATTGTATGTATATAAAATTTTTTTCTTTTCTTTTCTTTTTCTTTTTTGAGACAGAGCCTCAAGCTATCACCCTAGATAGAGTGCTGTGGCATCACAGCTCACAGCACCCTCCAGTTCCTGGGCTCAAGCGAGTCTCCTGCCTCTGCCTCCCAAGTAGCTGGGACTACAGGCGCCCGCCACAACACCCGGCCATTTTTTTGGGTGCAGCCGTCATTGTTGTTTGGTGGGCCCGGGCAGGATTCGAACCCGCCAGCTCAGGTGTACGTGTCTGGTGCTTTAGCCCATTGAGCCACAGGCGCCGAGCCTGTATGTAAAATATTAATGGTGGAATCTAGGGTGTTGATGTATGGATGTCCTCTATATAATCCATTCAACCTGTTCATATGTTTGAAATTTTTATAATAAAATGTTGGGAAAGAAAATGTAATATTATTTGGTTGATATCATGATTATTTACTATAGAGTGGGTGGGGCAAATATTAGAGAAAGTCAGGTGTTTCTTGGATATCACATTAAATTTATTTAGATCCTCTTTGGGTGCAGAAAAGTGTGAGCAGAACTGTTGTGAGTGCTAGAAAGGACTGCTGGTTTTCGTTTTACTATCTAACCTCAAAGCCGTTTTTTTTCTGTTGTTTTTAGTTTAGGAAATTAAATAGTTTGTTCACAAAGTTGCTTTGAAATATTTAGAACAAACATCTGCTTTGGAGTCCAATGCATAGGATTTGGTGTGGGATCCTTAGCTAGTTATCAAATGTGACATTTGGACAAGACACCTCCATTCTTTGGGCTCAGTTTTCTCATCTGTAATATGGGGGTGATAATGGAACAGAAAATTCTTCACAGAATGGTGGGAGGATTAATCTAGACCACAGGAAACTGTTTAATGAGTGCTCGGCACCTGTAGCTCAAATGACTAGGACGCCAGGCAAGAGAATCGCTTAAGCCCAAGAGTCTGAGGTTGCTGTGAGCTGTGACACCATGGCACTCTACCAAGGGTGAAATAGTGAGACTCTGCCTCAAAAAAAAAAGAAAAGAAAGGAAGAAACTGTTTAATGCAGGGCTGATAGTTTCCTCCTTTCTTTCTTTTTCTTTGCATTTTTGGCTGGGGGTTGAGCTTGAACCCACCACCTCTGGTATATGGGGCTGGCGCCCTCCTCCTTGAGCCACAGGCTCTGCCCAGTTTCCTCCTTTCTAACAGGCAAAACTTAACAGTTTGTTTTGCCAGGGAATTATTCAGAATGTGCTTGTGCTAATGTATCCAAAGGTGATTTTTTCAGATGGGAAGGTCACACAGGACTCAATATCCTGACTACCCACAGGCCAGTGGTGAAAAACTCAGCATATTGTGCTGGTTTCCTCCTATTCAGAGCCCCTGTGAGTGGTGACTGGGTTTGTGATTCACTGAGGTCCCTCCCAGAAGTTTCACTCTGACCTTCAATGTGTGAAAATTCCATTCCTAGCAAGTGGAGTACATCGCTTAGAGAAAGACAGCTGAACACATTTGTGTTTTAAATCTTCTGCTATTGGTCATCAGAGGACCCAAAGTCTCCCATCATCTACGGAATATGGGCTTGTTAGAATATACCTTGCGGTTCCATGGTCCCGTGTTTCCTGATATTTATAGAATACACCTCCCTTCACATCCTTCACCATTGGCAACGTGAAACACATTCCCAAATCACACTCATTATTTTCTACAACAGTCATGGCCATGGGAGCAAAGATGAGGGCTGTGGCTAGCCCAGAGGGAGCCTTTATGCCAAGGAAAGGAGGATCCCACGTCTCTAGGCAGGCATAGCCCTTACCCGAGAGTATGACTTGGTGGCCTCCTGCTCACCCATGCCCTGAGCAAAACGCTCTTGGGCATGCTACGGCCTGGTGGATCCTGACAACAACATGGCCTTTGCAGTTAGGTAGTGTCTGTTTTAAATAAAGTTCCCGACATTTACTATTTACTAGCTGTGACTATGGGCCAGTTACTAAACCTCTCTGAGCCTCAGTTTCCTTATTCGATTGTCATGCCCATTTAATATAATTATTTGAGGGCTTAAATGAAATAGAAGAAATGAAATGTTTTCTTTCAATATATAGAAATAGGGTCTTGCTTTTGTTCAGGCTGATCTCAAACTCTTGAGCTCAAGAGATCCTCCCGCCTTGGCCTGCCAGAGTACTATGATTACAAGCATGAGTCACCATGCTGGCTTTTGTGTGTGTGTGTGTGTGTGTAAGACAGTGTCTCTGTTTCCTAGGCTAAGATGTCATGGCATCAGCCTAGCTCACAGAAATCTCAAACTCCTGAATTCAGGCCAGGCACAGTGGCTCCCACCTGTAATCCTAGCACTCTGAAAGGCTGAAGAAGGAAGATCACTTGAATTCAGGGGTTCAAGACTGGCCTGAGCAAAAGCAAGACCCTCATCTCTACTAAAAATACAAAACTTAGCTGGGCATTGTGGTGGGCACCTATAGTCCCAGCTACTTGGGAGGCTGAGGCAGGAGGATCCGTTGAACCCAGAAGTTTGAGGTTGCTGTGAGCTAGGCTGAGGCCATGACACTCTAGCAACAGAGTGAGACACTGTCTCAAAAAAAGCAAAAACAAAAACAAAAACAAAACTCCTTGGTTGAAGGAATCCTCCTGCCTCAACCTCGCAAGCTGCTGGTACTACAGGCAATGCCCAGATAATTTTTCTATTTTAAGTAGACATAGGATCTTGCTCTTTCTCAGGCTGGTCTGGAACTCCTGAGCTCAAGGGGTCCTGCCTCAGCCTCCCAGACTACTAGAATTACAGCCATGAGCCACTGTGCCTGGCCTGGGGGTAGTCTTTTAAAACTTAGGGGAGTGTGTGTTTGAATAAACATAAACGGATATACCTGATAAGAGGCAAGTACGAGAGCTACAAGAACGGGTTAGCGGCTCGGCACCTACAGCACTGTGGTTACAGTGCCAGCCACATACACTGAGGCTGGCAGTTTCAAACCCGGCCCAGGCCAGCTAAAACAACAATGACAACTGCAACAAAAAATAGCCGGGCAATGTGGCAGGCACCTGTAGTCCCAGCTACTTGGGAAGCTGAGGCAAGAGAATTGCTTAAGCCCAAGAGTAGGAGGTTACTGTGAGCTGTGATGCCACTGCACTCTGCCAAGGACAACATAGTAAGACTCTGTCTGAAAAAAACAACTGGTTAAAATTTAAGAGCAGAATTACAAGGCAAAGGAAGAACTTTAATTCTTTTCCTATTGTTTCTTTAAACTCTGTTTTGTTTGAGCTCGTTCTAATATACCTTTATTACTTCTTTTTAAAATAATCTTTTTATTTTCAAGTAGTTGTAGATCTATAGAAGAGATGCAAAAATAGGACCGATATTGTATATATCCCTTACTCAGTTTCCACTGCTGTTATCATTGTCTATAACGATGGAACATTTGTCAAAACTAAGAAACCAGTATTTGTACCTCATTACCAATGAAGCTTCAGACTTTATCAGAAATTTTCCACTAATGTCCTTCTTCTGTTCCAGGATCCCCACATTGTATATATATAGTGAATGTTTATCATATAGTGTTTTGCTGTTCTCAAATGTAGGGGAAAGAGGAGGTCAAGAAATTTGAGAATGACTCTACCACAAATGGCTGTGCAACTTTGAGCCAGATCTTTTTCTCTATGATATCTTGGTCTCCTGGTCTATAAAATAAGTGGTTGGACGGGGAGAGGCACAAGCTAAGCTAACCTTGATTGTGGTTTAGGCTCACTGTTTTTCAGGGGAAAGAAACTGAGAAAATTATAGTAGGACGCAAAGTTGCTTTTAAAGCACAGTTCTCAAAATATTAAAATAGATGCCATAGCTCCGAGGAATCCCTCTTGGCCTCATTAAGGAACTGATCACATCTTTCAACGGGGAACTCCTGACTACCATGGCCGCTAGGGATGAAGGCATTTGGCGATCTAACAAGTCTTCTCCATTCTTCTCTACTTGGATTTATTTTTGTGACAACAAAGAGGCTTGGAATGAGGCACACAGAGGTTTTCCCCAAATCCTTTGAAAAAGGAGAAATGGGAAATCCTGATTCTCATTTTCCTCTATTATTTATGACCTCTGGATCTCTGGTGAGGAAGACAGGACCTGTAGCTGGTCTCCATTTTTCACTAGCTGGTTTAGTCTCAAGTTCATGGCAAAGTTGTGCCCAAGTGGTGCTGGTTGAGTGAGCTCCAGGTAGCAGGATCTGAAATCAATGATTATGCATCCAAACCCAGCCTGCATTACCTCTCCTAAAAGAATCTGACATCTGACTTTCTTTTCTCCTGGACTGTTGGCGTGGTCTTGTTTGTTCAAAATTGTGTCCACAGCAGGCGAGTTCTGCCCATGTTTGGCAAAAAGGGGAGGCAACATGGACACACCGTCAGGGAAGCTTTCCTCATTTACCCCTTGAAGATTAGGCCAGGCCCCTGGTAAATGCAGCCCACAAATCCCCATCACAACAGTCAGCACACTTGTCATCATTTAACTAATCTGGTATAATTTGATTAATGTCTGTCTTTCCCTGTGGTTCTCAATGGGAAAGTTTTGTCCCCCAGGGGACATGTAGCAATGTCTAAAGACATTTTTTTATTGCAGCTTGGGGAGAAGTGTTTTTGGCATTGAGTGAGTGGGGACCAGGGATGCCGCTCAGCATCCTGAGAGTGCACAGGAGAGCATCCAGAAGAAAGAGTGTCTGTAGCATTGAAAAGGGCTGACTGTGGATGGTGAGTTCCACAAGGACAAGGACTGCATCTCCTTTGTTCACCCCTGACCCTGGGCCTTGCACAGAGTCTGCCACAGAAGAGACATTTAGTGCATAATTGATGACTGACATCTGTCTAATCTGTTCTCTGGGAGTGGGATGCCATCATATTGAATTTTATTTCCCAAAGACTGAACCACGGCTTCACATGCAGTAAGTAAATGATTCTGAATGAATGAAGAATTTATAAAGGAATGAATGAATCCAACCATCCATCCATTTACATATCCACCCATGCCCTAAATGAGCTCTCATGCCAAAACATTTCAGTAATGGTCTTCTTTTCTATTTTTATTTTTTGAGACAGTCTTACTTTGTTGCTTTTAGTGGAGTGCTAATGGCATCATAGTCACAGCAACCTCAAACTCTTGGGTTCAAGGGATCCTCTTGTCTCAGCCTCCCAAGTAGCTGGGAGTACAGGTACCCACCATAACTCCTGGTTATTTTTTTAGAGATGGAGAAGAACTCCTGAGCTCAGGCAATCCATCCACCTCAGGCTCCCAGAGTGATGGGATTACAGGCGTGAGACACCTCGCCCGGACTTCTGTAATGGATTCTGATGCCAGTTTTAGTCTTACCACTACCAAGCTAAATGGTCTTATGAATTTTGCATGTATTTTTGTAGACCAGCATTATCCAATAGGATCTTCTATAATTACAGAAATCTTATATATCTGTGTAGCTCCAAATAGCAGCTACTAGCCACATGTGACTATTGAACCCTTGAAATGTAGTATTGTGTAGTATTGAATTTAAATTTGAATGGTTGCCTGTGACTAGTAGCTACTGACAGCACAGTTCTAGACCTTTTAGGAGATTTTTACATTCAAGATCATATCACATACCATGTAAAAACAGTAACCATGTGAAAATAGTGTTGTTGCAGGAGTTTTTATAAAATATATTTTTCACAAGTTCTGCAACTTGTTTCTTTTACTCACTCTGTTTTTGACATCTGTCACCTTAGATCTAGCTCATTCCTTTTAGCTACTGCACGGAGCTTTGCAGTATGACTATTTAATGCTTTATTAGCCATTCTCCTAAATGGAGAACATTCATCCATCTGATGGATGTTTTGGTAGTTTCAATTTTTTGTCCTGTTACAAACAATGCTGCAATGAACATCTTTGTGTATCTCAGATGTCTTAGTCCCTTTTCTGTTGCTGTAACAGAATACCATAGCCTCGATAATTTGTAAAGAAAAAAATGTTTATCTAGCTCATAGTTCCGGAGACTGGGAAATCCAAGAGCATGGTGTTGGCATCCGGTGAAGGCCTTCTTTACTTTGTCATAACATGGCAAAAGGCGTCACATGGCAAGAGGGGAAGAGTATGGGTGTGTGCTGAGGTTTCTTTTCCTATTCTTAAAAGCTAGCCACCTGTTGGCCAGACATGGTGGCTCACACCTGTAATCCCAGGTCTCTGGGAGGCTGAAGCAGGAGGATCACTTCAGCTCATGAGTTGCAGAGCAGCCTGAGCAAGAGTGAGACTCCATCTCTAATAAAAATAGAAAAAACTGGCTTGGCGCCTGTGGCTAAACAGGCTAAGGCGCCAACCACGTACACCTGAGCTGGCGAGTTCGAATCCAGCCCGGGTCCGCCAAACAACAATGACGGCGGCAACCAAAAAATGGCCGGGCGTTGTGGCGGGCGCCTGTAGTCCCAGCTACCTGGGCGACAGCTTGAGGCTCTGTCTCAAAAAAAAAAAAAAGAGCTAACTAGGAAAAGCTAAGTGGTGTGGTATGAATGTGCCCCCCAAGTTTCATGTGTTATAAACTTAATCCCCAAATTCATATGTTGATTGGGACATTTCAGAGGTAATTAAGATTTGATAAGGTCATAAGAGTGGGGTCCCCATGATGGGAGAGGTGGCATCTTTTTTTTTTTTGGAGACAGAATCTCAGCCAGGCGGTGGCTTGTGCCTGTAATCCTAGCACTTTGGGAGGTTGAGGTGGGTGGATTGCTTGAGCTCAGGAGTTCAAGTCCAGCCTGAAGAAGAGCAATACCATATCTCTAAAAATAGCCGGGCTTTGTGGCAGGTGCCTGTAATCCTAGCTACTAGAGAGTCTGAGGCAAGAGGATCACTTCATCCCAAGAGCTTGAGGCTGCTGTGAGCTATGATGCCACAGACCTCTACCAAGGCAACAAAGTGAGACTCTGTCTCAAAATAAATAAATAAATAAAATAAAAAGAGATGAGCCTTACTGTGTTGCCCCAGACTAGAGTGCCATGGCCTCAACCTAGCTCACAGTAATTTCAAACTCCTGGGTCAAGTAATCCTCCTGCCTCAGCCTCTCCAGTAACTGGGACTGTAGGTGCCTACCACAATGGCCAGCTAGTTTTTTCTTTTTTCTTTTTTTTTTTGAGACAGAGCCTCAAGCTGTCACCCTAGACAGAGTGCTATGACATCACAGCTCACAGCAACCTCCAACTCCTGGGCTCAAGCAATCCTCTTGCCTCAGCCTCCCAAGTACCAGGGACTACAGGCACCCACAACAACACCCAGCCATTTTTTGGTTGCAGGCATCATTGTTGTTTGGTGGGCCTGGGCTGGATTTGAACCCTCCAGCTCAGGTGTACGTGGTTGGTGCCTGAGCCACTTGAGCCACAGGCACCAAGCCTCCTAGTTAGCTCTTAAGAATACAATTACTTTGCAGTATAAGTTTAATTTCATTATTTCTGCCAAAATTGCACCCTTGTTTATAAAATGAGAGGGATTCTGCTGGCCATGTTGGCTCATGCCTATAATTCTAGCCCTCTGGGAGGCTGAGGTGGGTAGATTGCTTGAGCTCAGTAGTTCAAAACCAGCCTGAGCAATTCGAGACCCTGTCTTCACTAAACAGAAAAACTAGCCAGATATTGTGGCAGTTCCAGTGATTCGGCAGATTGAGACAAGAGGATAGTTTGAGCCCAATAGTTTGAGGTTGCTGTGAGCTATGATGCCAAGGCCCTCAACCCCAGGGCGACTGAGACACTGTCTCAAAAAAAAAAAAAAAAGAGAGAGAGAGAGAGGGATTCGTGATTTCTAAGTTTCTTCCTCCAGCATTGAACCTAATTCTTCTCAAACAATAGAGGTGAGAGGGAAACTTTAACCTTTTGGCAACTATTAGTCTATACTATCCTCAGGTAGATACAGTAGAAATAGACCATGTCCACGCTCATGTGTCCCTAGTCATTCCCACTCTGGGTCCCTGGGAAGAGAAGACTCTATGAAACATCAGATCATATTTTCTTTTAATCTTCTAAGTAATAAAATGGGTAAAAGTTTCTGGCAGTGGAAAACTCCACTTATTCAATTACATTAAAATAAATCTGTCACTAGGCTTGGAAATCCAAGCATTGCTTGCTCAGATAGCTACAAAAGTAAAAGGTTTCCGTGCTATGTGCAAGTTTTCTAACTTCCCCAACGTGATTGTGATTTACAGTCATTTTACCCACTCACACCTGCTATTACCCAGCTGTAAATATCAACACAATGAATGACAAAACAGATTGTAAGAGGAACCCTATCTAATTCCAGTAAATACCTCGTTTCTTTGAATTTTGAATCTTTCATTTGTCTTTGGGAAGTAATAGCAATTTAGTATTTCAGAATACACACACTGGAGGCAAATAGATATTGTATTCTTTAGAAATTAAAGATACAATAGACCTTGACATTTTATCTATGACTCATATCCACATGATTCCAAGCTTCAGAGGATGTTTCCATTTTTCTGGGCAGGAGAATATTGCTAGAAAAATATAGGCTTTTCCGTCACCTACTTAATAGCAAAGACTTGGTATAAAACTTGTGTGTTGATTCTATACTGACATTAACTACCTCCATATATTAGGATTAATTCACTAAAAACTAAGGTTTAGAAACAAAACAAAATGATTTGGTGGTTTCCCTCCCATTATAGATTTGCTTATTATAAAAACTTTGTAAGTTTTAGAAAAGTGAAAGAAGGAATAAATGGATGATCACTATTCCTCTTTTGGTGTAGTTTCTTCCTATCTTTCCTCCTTAGAATGTCTTTTATATTTTGAGCAATTTAAAAAAAACAAAGCTTTTTTTTTTTGAAGACAGTCTTACTTTGTAGCCCCTGGTAGAGGGTAGAGTGCCATCATGTCGTAGCTCGTAGCAACCCCAAACTCTTGGGCTTCAGCCTCCCAAGCTGGGACTATAGGTGCCCACCACAACACCTGCCTATTTTCAGAGACAAGGTCTCACTCTGGCTCAGGTTGGTCGCGAACTCATGAACTTAGGCAATCCACCCAACTCAGCCTCCCCGAGTGCTAAGATTACAGGCATGAGTCACTGTGCTTGGTTACAAAGAATTTTTTAAATCCCACATTCTCACTGTCTAAAAATCATTACCATTTTGTCATATTTGCTACCAGTCTTTGTTTTGTTTCTTCCTGTCAAAAAAGAAACTCAAAATACTGCAGATAGAGCTAAGAATGGGGCTCGGCGCCTGTGGCTTTAGTGACTAAGGTGCCAGCCACATACACCTAAGCTGGTAGGTTTGAATCCAGCCCAGGCCCGCCAAACAACAATGACAGCTGCAACCAAAAAATAGCCAGGCGTTGTGGCGGATGCGTGTAATCCCAGCTACTTGGGAGGCAGAGGCAGGAGACTTGCTTGAGCCCAGGAGTTGGAGGTTGCTGTGAGGTGTGATGCCACAGCACTCTACGCAGGGCAACAGCTTGAGGCTCTGTCTCAAAAAAAAAAAAAGCTAAGAATGGATTTAACCACTATCACCTATCATGAAGTTGGATTTTTTTCCTTCCAATTCATTAACAGAAATATTTAAACATATATAGAGATATGCATATATTTATACAAAACTATATATACTATTGTTTTGAGTGGGCTTGTTTGTTTATTTATTTGTTTATTGGAGTCAGAATCTCACTCTGTCTCTCTGAGGTTGAGTGCTTTGGTGTCATAGCTTACAGCAACCTCAAACTCTTGGGCTCAAGTGTTTCTCTTGCCTCAGCCTCCCAAGTAGCTGGAACTATAGGCACCCGTCACAACGCCCGGCTATTTTTTAGAGGTGGGGTCTCACTCTTGCTCAGGCTGGTCTCAGACACCTGAGCTCAAGAAATCCGCCTACCTCAGCCTCCCAGAGTGCTGGCGCTTGAGTGGGTTTTTAAAAAATTTATTATTGTCAATGGAAAAAAGCCATACTCTGTAATTATTATTATTATTATTATTTTTTTTTTTTGAGACAGAGCCTCAAGCTGTCACCTTGGATAGAGTGCCGTGGCATTATACCTCACAGTAACCTCCAATTCCTTGGCTCAAGCGAGTCTCCTGCCTCTGCCTCCCAAGTAGCTGGGACTACAGGCGCCCGCCACAACGACCGGCCATTTTTTGGTTGCAGCCGCCATTGTTGTTTGGCAGGCCCGGGCTGGATTCGAACCCGCCAGCTCAGGTGTACGTGGCTGGCGCCTTAGCCCATTGAGCCATAGGCGCCGAGCCACTCTGTAATTATTTTTTTTCTTGAGACAGAGCCTCAAGTTATCGCCCTGGGTAGAGTGCTGTGGCATCACAGCTCACAGCAACCTCCAACTCCTGGGCTCAAGTGATTCTCCCAGATTCTGCCTCTACCTCCCAATACTCTGTAATTTTAAAGAGGTTTATTCTAAACCAAATTTGAGGACTGTGGCCTGGAGACAAGACCAAGAAGCCTTCAGCAAGTGAACTTGTGGTGGTGGAGTTACAGTTTGGTGTTTTGTTTTTTGTTTGTTTGTTTGTGTATTTGAGACAGAGTCTCACTCTTTGACCCTTGGTAAAGTGCCATGGCATCATAGCTCACAGCAACCTCAAACTCTGGACTCAAGTGATTCTCTCGCCTTAGCCTCTTGAGTAGCTGGGACTACAGGCAGCCGACATGAAGCCCAGCTATTTTTAGAGGCAGGGTCTCGCTCTTGCTCAGGCTGTCAGTTTGGTGTTATACATTTCAGGGAGACAGAAATTATAGGTAAAGTCAGACATCAATACGTGGAAGGCATTAATTGGTTTGGCCCCAAAAGATGGGACATCTCAAAGCAGGAGCTTACAGATTATAGATGAGTTAAAAAATTCCTTAGTTGACAATTGGCAGAAAGAGTAAGGGTTTGCCTTCAAGACCAAGAGTCTGCCCTGGTGCAGTGGCGTATGCCTGTAATCCTAATACTTGGAAGCTTGAGCTCCCAAGTTCGAGACCAGCTTGAGCAAGAGTAATGTTGCATCACCAGAGACTCGAGGGGCTGCAGCTTTGCCTCAGGTGTAAATTCGCTCTGTAATGTTAAGAAGGGGCGCAAGAAGCAGGCTACAAGCTCTGTTGTGGCATGTAGCAAATTAACTTTATTTCTGACCACCTTATATACATTGGCAGTCACGTGCACACTTAATCAATGATTTACAACATTCACCATTATCTAACTTCCTCTATCTAACTCTAAACCTAAGTGGCAGATATCATGTCTGCAAACCAGCACAGTGCTCTTTTACCTTAACTCCTTGTGAAATGAGCCTCAGCTTTTGTGTAAGAAATTGACATACAAATAAGAGAGACAGAGCTACAGGGGAACTGCTTTCTGAAACTCCTCATGTGCTCACCAAGTTAACTTTAAATGGGTTTATGACTCTGTTTCTCCATAGTGCTAAGATCTTTAGGCTTTTTTTTGAGACAGAGCCTCAAGCTGTCACCCTGGATAGAGTCCTGTGGCATCACAGCTCACAGCAACCTCCAACTCCTGGGCTCAAGCAAGTCTCTTGCCTCCGCCTCCCAAGCAGCTGGGACTACAGGTGCCCGCCACAACGCCCGGCCATTTTTTGGTTGCAGCCGTCATTGTTGTTTGGTGGGCCCGGGGTTGCATTTGAACCTGCCAGCTCTGGTGTATGTGGCTGGCACCTTAGCCAGTGGAGCCACAGGCGCCAAGCCTTTTTTTTTTTTTTTGAGACTGAGTTTCACTATGTTGCCCTCGATAGAGTGCTCTGATGTCACAGCTCACAGCAACCTCAAACTCTTGGGCTTAACCGATTCTCCTGCCTTAGCCTCCCAAGTAGCTGGGACTACAGGTACCCACCACAATGCTGGGCTATTTTTTTGTTGCAGTTGTCATTGTTGTTTAGCTGGCCCAGGCTGGGCTCAAACCTGCCACACTTAGTGTATGTGGCCAGTGCCATAACCACTGAGATACCGGCACCAGGCCTCTTTGCCTTTTTTATTTTTAAGGAGGCGCTTCTATATTTTTATCATAAATTATGATACTTGTAGGTTTTTGGTAGATAGTTTTCTCCCATTATCTGTTGTCACTCTCTTTATAATAACAGAGCACTAGATTTTTCACTAGTCAGAGAGCTGTCTGAAATGCATATGATTTTTCTTAGCCTCCTTGCTGTTGGTAGATGTGGTTATACCTCTAATCTTTGGCTAACGAGATATAATTAGAATTGGTGCTTGTCCTTAAATGGTAGGAAAGCTCTTTTCTTTCCTGGTCTCCTCCTTTCTGTTGGCTGGTATACATTCTTTTTTTTTTTTTTTTGAGACAGAGCCTCAAGCTGTCACCCTGGATAGAGTGCTGTGGCATCATAGCTCACAGCAACCTCCACTTCCTGGGCTCAAGCGAGTCTCTTGCCCCCGCCTCCCAAGTAGCTGGGACTACAGGTGCCCACCACAACGCCTGGCCATTTTTTGGTTCCAGCCATCGTTGTTTGGCGGGTCTGGGCTGGATTCGAACCTGCCAGCTCAGGTGTACATGGCTGGCGCCTTAGCCCGTTGAGCCACAGGCGCCGAGTCGGTTGGTATACATTCTTGATAGCTGAAGTAGAATAGCCATCTTGACCCACAGAATGGAATGATTAAAGGAAATAAAAATAGAAGGAGTTGGGTTTTCATGATCTTGGAGCTGCCACACTAGCCAGGGATTGCTTATATTCATAAGAATTTGAAATTTGGGTCTTTTTATTTCTTCTGTTGTGTTGGTCATTTAACCTCATTATTATTAAACCTTTGTTAGGTTAAAGAAATTCTCTTTTATTCCTAATTGCTTTGTTTACCATTTAAAATTTTAAATCATGGCACTCTACTGAGGGTGATAAAGTGAGACTCTGTCTCTACAAAAAAAAAAAATTGTTCATAAATTTGTTGTTTGCAGTTATAATCATACTGTATATTTCCTTTTTGTATTTTGCAAAATCACTTATTTTCAAAGTTTAGGTCACTATAATTCTCCATGTAAGAACAAACTACAGGCTCCGTGCCCCTGGCTCAGTGGTTAGGGCGCCGGCCACATATACTGAGGCTGGTGGGTTCGAACCTGGCCTGGGCCCGCCAAACAACAATGACAACTACAACCAAAAAATAGCCGGGGATTGTGACTGGTGTCTATAGTCCAAACTACTTGGGAGGCTGAGGTAAGAGAATCGCTCAGGCAACCTCTGAGCCTAAGAGTCTGAGGTTGCTGTGAGCTATGAGGCCACAGCACTCTACCAAGAGTGACAAAGTAAGACTGTCTCAAAAAAAAAAAAAAAGAAAAAGAATTAATTTGCCATATTTTCTCAATTATAAATTTTTCTCTGATGTATTTTTCTTAAATGATTACCTTACCTTAACTATACTATATGCTGCAATAGGAGGCTGTCTGATTTAGCATGTAGTTATATGTTTTGTGACTTTAAGTTTCCCTAACAGCATTTCTGCAGTGTTCTGCAGAAAGCTCAGATTTCCAGGTGTGGGGCCACAAGAAGGTATTTTAAAACCATTGCATTAGGTTATGCTGAGTAAGCCCCAGAACCTGCAAGCCAAACACAATTTAGGTCCCAAAATAATGATAAAGAGCTACTGTGGACTTGCTTTACTTTCTCCCATTTCATATGAAATGCATATTGCTTCTTCTTACTGGTCATCAAAGCAAATTTTACTGAGGAGTGTATCGAAAGGGAACAATTAAGAAAAGGCCGGGGAGGCGCCTGTGGCTCAGTGAGTAGGGCACTGGCCCCATATACCGAGGGTGGTGGGTTCAAACCCGGCCCCAGACAAACTGCAACAAAAAAATAGCCAAGCATTCTGGCAGGTACCTGTAGTCCCAGCTACTCGGGAGGCTGAGACAAGAGAATCGCCTAAGCCCAGGAGTTGGAGGTTGCGGTGAGCTGTGTGACACCACGGCACTTTACCAAGGGCAATAAAGTGAGATACTCTGTCTCTAAAAAAAAAAGAAAAGAAAGAAAGAAAAGGCCATAAGGGCAGGGCATGGTGGCTCACGCCTGTAATCCTGACACACCAGGAGCCTGAGGCAGGTGCATTACTTGAATTTAGGAGTTTGAGACCAGCCTGAGAAAGAGACTTTGTCTCTACTAAAAAAATAGAAAAACTAGCTGGGTATAGTGGCACACACCTGCAGTCCCAACTACTCAAGGAGACTAAAGCAAGAGGATTGCTTGAGCCCAGGAAGTTGAGGTTTCTGTGAGCTATGACGCTACAGCAGTCTGTCTAAAAAAAAAAGAGAAAGAAAAGGAAAAGGCCATAAGTACAGATGTAGCTACAAGGATGTTCATTTCAGTGGTATTTACAAAGGTTTTTGAAAAAGGAAATAAAGTAAACGTCAGAAGTAGGGAATTGGCTAAGTAAATAAAGGCATTTTCTATAATAGAATACTCTAATGTCATCACACATTATTGAGAATATTTATCAATATGGACTCACAGTTACATCAAGAAAGCAGGCTATGGGCTCGGCTCCCATAGCACAGTGATTACAGTGCTAGCCACATGCACCGAGGCTGGCGGGTTTGAACCCAGCCTGGGCCAGCTAAACAACAATGACAACTGCAACAAATGAAAAGAAAAAAAGAAAGTGGGATATGGTGGAAATAGTACAGGCAATTTTTATTTTTATTTTTTTTTTAGACAGAGTCTCACTTTGTCACTGTTAGTAGAGTTCTGCGGAGTCACAGCTCACAGCAACCACAAACTCTTGGGCTTATGTGATTATCTTGCCTCAGCCTTTCAAGTAGCTGGGACTACAGGTGCCTGCCACAATGCCTGGCTATTTTGTTGTTGTTGTTGCAGTTGTCATTGTTATTTAGCAGGCCTGGGCCAGGTTTGAACCCACCAGCCCCAGTGTATGTGGCCGGTGCCCTAACCACTGAGCTATGGGCACCAAGTCAGTACAGGCAATTCTTATAATAGGTAATGCAAAATATACATTTAAAAATTCCAAAGATATATACTAAATGATCTCTATATGGTGGTTTATAAATTTTTGATTATAACTTATTAACTTCTTATTTTTATTTTCAGGTATTATATTTCATTTTTACAATAAATATACATTGTTTTTGCAGTACCACACTCCAATGTAACTTTTTCTTATTTTTTTTTTTTTTGAGACAGAGCCTCAAGCTCGCCCTGAGTAGAGTGTTGTGGCATCACAGCTCACAGCAACCTCCAATTTCTGGGCTCAAGTGATTCTCCTGCCTCAGCCTCCCAAGTAGCTGGGACTACAGGCACCCGCCACAACGCCCGGCCATTTTTTGGTTGCAGCCGTCATTGTTGTTTGGCTGGCCCAGGATGGATTCGAACCCGCCAGCTCAGTGTATGTGGCTGGCGCTTTAGCCTGTTAAGCCACAGGCGCTGAGTCGTAACTTTTTCTTTATTAAAAAAAAACTCAGACATTTCTAAAGCATTGGCAAGCATGTTACCTGCTGTGTTCTGTCAATTTAGATAGCAAAAGAAGAGGAAATGCTGTATACAAAGTTTAATTTAGACATAATAATTTCCTGAAGGTAAGACCTTTAATCTGCTAGAATGGGCAGGGGCCTAGGTGAAACCCTTAAGCAAAGGGAGGTGATCAGGACAGATTCTAGGACCAGCCTGAATACATAATGGTGGAGAGGATTTGAGGGTAGAAAATAAAAGGCTTTCTAAAGCTGGCTGCCTAGGATACAAATTGCCTTGGTAATGACTCTGAGAGGCGGTCAGTTAACAAGCATGTATTGAGGGCAGAGTTTGGGGGAGAGAAAAGAAATAGAAACTCAGATTTCAATTACTCATTCATTCACATTGCTCAAACATTATTGATTGCTCATTACACATCCAACAATGTGCTAAGTGTTGGGTTTTGCTTTTGACAAGTTTACAATTTAGTTGGAGAGATGAAACACAAGAATATGAAATAATTTAAGAAGGCCTGGAAATTAAAAGGAAAAAGCCAGGTAATTTGGTTCAACTAAAGAAGATACCAGAATAGCTAGAATTAGTGAGAATAAGCTTCCTGAAAAAAGTGTTATTTTTCTTTTTCTTTTTTGAGACAATTTCACTCTGCCACTGTAGCTAGACTGTCATGGTCTCAGCCTAGTTCACAGCAACCTCAAACTACAGGCACCCACCATCAGGCTTAGCTAAGTTTTTCTGTTTCTAGTAGAGATGGGATCTTGCTCTTGCTCAGGCTGGTCTGGAGCTCTTGAGCTGAAGGGGCATCTGGCCTTAGACTCCCAGATTGCTAGGATTACAGGCATGAGTCATCGCACCTGGTGGGAATTTAAAAGGTTATGAAACTTTCAGGAAAAATATAATAGATGTGACAAGCTTTTGGCTGTAATCTGACATTCTCACATGTGCTCATTGTCATTTCATGTGTGAGATATAACTCTACTTCCTTAAATTTAAAAATATGCTCCCTTCCCAGGCTGGACATGAAAGGTGACTATAGTCTCAGCTTCTTGGGAGGCTCAGGTAAGAGGATCGCTTGAACCCAGGAGTCTGAGGTTGCTGTGAGTTAGGCTGATGCCATGGCACTCTAACCTGTGGCAACAAAGTAAAACTCTGTCTCAAAAAAAAAAAAAAAAAGTGCTCCCTTTCCATAAAAGATTTAACTCTTTTTCATTAAGAAATGATTAGGTGGCAAAAAAAAAAAAAAGAAAGAAAGAAAGAAAGAAATGATTAGGGGCGGCTCCTGTGGCTCAGCGAGTAGGGCACCGGCCCCATATACCGAAGGTGGCGGGTTCAAGCCCGGCCTCGGCCGAACTGCAAAACAAAAAAATAGCCGGGCGCTGTAGTCCCAGCTACTAGGGAGGCTGAGGCAAGA